>QJPP01004242.1:0-79606 GCA_003996215.1 Jaltomata sinuosa
TAGCACTGCCACCTAGTTTATCGGGCATCCATCCGGTATTCCATGTATCCATGCTCAAGTGATACCATGGGGATGGGGACTAGATCATCAAGTGGGATGAAGTACTTGTTGATAAGGATATTCGTTATGAGGAGGAACTGGTTGTGATTCTTACTCGGGATGTCTGAAGGTTGAGGACAAAGGTGATTGACATGGTGAAGGTTCAGTGGAAGCATCATCGGGTTGAGAAAGCCACTTGGGAAACCAAGAAGGACATGTGGGACAAGTACCCTCAACTATTTGAGGATTCAGGTACTACACTTCCTTCCTTTTGTTTTCGTAAATTTGGGTTTGATCATTCAGGGATGAACGATGGGTAAATTGGTATCTGTTGTAACAACCGGGTTCGTCGTTACGAGTAGTTCCATCGTGCCAAGTTTTAGAGTTAGAAAACTCTGGGTTTGGGAGTTTCAAATTCTGGGCTAGGCTAGCCTCGGCCCATTTTGGAGCAAGGTAGAGTCTAGGGAAATCCGGGTAAAAAATGGATTTAGGTATCTTGGAGTGAGCTAGTTTTCCATGTAGCCAAGACATAAAGGAGTCCGAGGGACTTTTCAGAATCGCATTTGGGTAAGTAGAACTCTCGGAATCGCATTTCACGTGAAGGGGTTATTTCGGGACGTCGGGGGAAACAAGTGTGTTGTGAAATGGACAAAACTGGCAGAGTTCCGTACTTTCTATTCGTGACGAGCGTTGTCACGCGCGATAGCGGCCACCACTATAGCGGTAGAAATTACTGCTATAGCGGCGGTCAAGGGGCGGTCAACCCACTTAAGACTGCTATAGCGGCAGCCTACCATTATAGCGGGACCGCTATAGCGGGCCGACGGGTTTTTAATGTAGAAACAGCTCCCAAAACATTCAGTTTTCACAAGTTTGTTTTGGAGAAGGGCTGAGCGATTTCCAAGCAATTTTTTTCATTCTTCCGTCAAAATTCTTCCCTAAGGTAAGGTTTTCGTTCCTCAATCTTTGTACTACGTTTCCTATGCGGTAGAATTGCTAGGGGGAAAGGTTAGAATAACCTAGGGATGGTGAAATTCAGGGAAGGAAGGGGATTCCAAGCATGTGCGTTCTTGGGTATGGATAAAAGTACATTAAAATGATCATAGGTTGTTTAATTTCCTGTTTTTATCCATAAAAATGATAGAACTAGGGAAATTAATGGTGTAAAAGCCCTGGAAAAGGGTGGGATGATCATGGATGGCCTGGGGTTTGGGGATTTGGCATAATTCAGGTAATGTGCAGGCCTTGTGTGTTAATTGTATGCATTATGTGTTGTTTTTAGACCAAGAACGAGAGAGGAATCTGGAACACGGAAAAGCTCGGGTCGAATAGAGCTTGGAACATTTTGAGGTAGGTGATAGCTTATGATTTTCTGTAAATGTGTATATTGATGTACTCATGTCTAAGTGATTGTATGCATTACATTGCTTAGGGAATTTGTGTGGAATGTCTAGGTTCCTGTTTACAGTCTGTGATTAAACGGTTTATTTGTTGGTTTTACAAGTGTTGTGTGTTCATATATTGACTGAGGTTGTTGACATTCGGTTGGCTCGGGTACCATACCTGGTACGGGTATAACACATGGTTGGCATGGGTACCACGCCTGGTACGGGTATATCATTCGGTTGGCATGGGTACCACGCCTGGTACGGGTTTACTTTATTGCATCTTACATTGTTTCATTGACTGTTGTATTGCATTGGTTGTTAATGGTTCCATGAGTGGACCGGGTTGTTTACTGGATGTAATACTTGGTATCGGTTCCGTGAGTAGACCGGGTTGTCTAGTTAAAGGTGCTATTATTGATGGTCCTTGAATGGACGGGAACTGTTGTATAACTGTTGTGTTGGTCTTGGTTTAGGCCGAGTTGAACAATTACCTTTGGTGTTGCCTAGATGGGATTCCAGGGTGGATCTGGGCTAGACGGAAAGGACAATTATGGTTACATGTTTGTGGATTAGAACTGTAAGAGATGGATTCATGCGGTAACAAGCTAGGTAGAGACATGTAGTCTAGATGTGCCTGTGATTATTGTTACATGTTTGCCATACTCCTTACTTGATATTGTTGTACTAATTATATACTGTTTACTTGAAAACTGGCTGATGATCCTACCAGTACACAGTGGTGGTGTACTGATACTGCACTTGTCTTTCTTTTGGTGAGTACAGGAAATCTACCAGCGACTGAGACGCGACCTCGCATCCAGCACCAGTGATTTCTGACTTTCAAGTGTGAGCTGCTTGATTCGAGCTACCTTGGGTTATCCTTAGAGTTTCAGTCCAATTGTTTCGGACTTAAAACTATTTCAGTTTATCTTTTGGGGTTGCATCCCCGTATTCTAGATTTGGTATTGATGTTTGATACAATGACTTTCAGTTCCTAGGAGGGATTTTCCGTAGGATTAATAATTATGTTTAGTTTTTGACTTGATTTATTGTTAGTTTACTTTTTGCTTGCTGTTTTAGGTTGTTAGTCTAGGCAAGAGTGGGACTCTATTGGTTCGCTCATCCGGGGGTTGGGTGGGTGCCACTCACGATGGGCTGGGTTGTGACAGTCACATAGTGCCTTAGAAAACTCCCTTAGCCCGATGGTGCATGGTATTGTGAATGCACCTAGATCACCCTTCTTCTCAACTGGAAAGTGTGAAATAATAGATCTTATCCAATGGGTGAGCTGCACATCCTCATCCTTCGTAGAACTCTTCTTCTTAAGTAATTTCTTCAAATATTTGGCAAAATTGGGCATATCCTGGAATGTATCAAGAATGGGATGCTCATTGACAACTTCTTCAATTGATCATAAAACTTTAGATATTTAGCATCCTCTGTCTTTTGATCAACTTTTGAGGGAAAGGCAGAGGACATTTGAATGTCTGCATAATCTTCTTAACATGTCCATTTTTCATTTCATCAACTTTCTCCATACTTAGAGCTTTACTTTCAACTATAGTATCTTCTTCCGGAATAACCTCTGTTTCTTATACCTGCTTGCCAATCAAATTATCGTTTGATATGGTGAGACCACTCTGGGTGGTGATAGCCATGCATTGTGAGATGCTACCCCAACCTTTTGGATTAGCAATGGTATCACTTGGGAGTTGAACCTTCAATTTTGGGTTTTGCTCTCGTGGCAAGTCTATGAACTGTTGTTCCAGCTTTTGAATAGAGGTTGTGTGAGAACCTACCACCTTTGATAGATTTTAATCCTGAAGTGTCTGCTTTTTCTTGATTAGCAAGGATCCTCTCTAACATACTCTCCATTTTGGAGGGTCTTTCCTCCTGCTGATTTTCCCTTGGAGGGACGTATGGGTTTCCACTCTTATGATTGAAACCATTTGAATCATCATAGTTCCCTGTACTTGTTGTTGTGGTCTCCATTGTATTTGTTGTTGTGGTTGCCACTGAGCCTGTTGTTGTGGATTCCACTGAGCTTATCGTTGTGGCTTCCACTGTTTCTGATTTCCATAGCTTTGCCCCTGATAAAACTGAGCCTGTCTCTGATGACCGCTGGTGTTTGTTATGAAATTGGCTTTCTCAGTCTGTGTGGCTTGTATCTCCGGATACCTAACTTCCTCAGGATTGAACCCATGTTCTTGTTGTAGAGGTATGCTCTCAATCATATTCACTTTCTTGGTGTAATTCTCAGTCAGCCTCTTCTTTAGCAGATCAAGGCTTGTGACAAGCTTTGCAATGATCTCTTCTCTCTCATGATTTTCCTTTGCCAAATTTTCCAAGGAATGGGGCATGTACCCTACATTAGATCCAATTGAGTGCCAGGACTGATTGTGAGATGTAAACCTATTCATTATCTGAGTTACCCTGGCTAGTGTCTTATCCATGAAGCTACCCTCTGTAGCATTATTTGCAACTAATTGAGATAAGGGATCCAGTCCAGTATAAAATTTCTCCATCAAGATATTGTCCAGAAACCCTTGCCCCGGTGATCTCTAGAGGTATTGCTTGAATCTTTCCCAGGCCTCATACAACTGCTCCCCAGGAAGCTGCTTGAAAAAGAATATCTTGTCCCTGAGATCTGCCTTCTTGCTAGGTGGGAACCATTTCTTCATGAAAACACTCACCAACTCATTCCAAGTGTAGATTGAGTTGGGCAGCTGATTGTTGAGCCAGGTACGAGCTTCCCCTGTCAGTGAATACTTAAACAACCTCAACTGGAATGCTTCATCTGACACATGATTCTGCTTGTATGTCCTACAAACATCTAAGAAGTTTTTCAAATGTTCATGAGGCTCATCATTGGTCAGCCCTCAACATTGCATAGTCCTCCTGCTAGATCTTAAATGTGGCAGCATCAACTCTAGGCGGCATAATCACACTAGCATAAAGAAGTTCAGGGACTTCTTCTGCAAACACATTCACATTCTCATGAACATTGAATTTTCCACATGCACATTTGCATTGGCATGTGGATGATTTTTCCCTTGGTTCCTCCGGTTGTTAGCAGCCATCATCACCTATAAGCAATACAAAAGAGACCAAGTGTAATGGGATAAGTAAGGGACGTAAAGTAAAGCAAGAATTACTTTAAGTAAATTTCAAAACCGTATTCTTTTGCAATGGCGCCAAAATTTAATACGTTCAAATTACACCTTTTAAAGAGTGCAAACTATCATTGTCAAATATAGTAACTCATCAACTAGGCTGGGGTCGAATGCCACAGGAAATATGGTGAGAAATACAATACTTAAAGTGTAAACGATTACTTCACTTTATGTAGAATGTTATCCCTTAACGATTGTCTAATAAAAGATGTTTTAACTAAAGTAAGTGGAATATAAATAATTGAAATAATACAAATTTAATATAAACCAGGGTTGCTTCACCACATCATAGAATAAATTTACAGGTTACAAATATCGATATAGTCGCTCATAGGTTGAATTTGGGTCACAAATGATCAATGAGTTACCAAGTTTTATCTTCCGAACTAAAATTGGTCTTTCCTTCACTTATTTTTTCAAATGAAATGAAGTGTAATATTTAAATGGTCAAAATAGATTAAGTGAAATTGAAGTATTCTTACGAAGTCCCATAAAACAAGGATTAACCCCTTGAGTTCTCATTCATTAACAATTTCCCATCTTAATAAACCCTTCCGGATACAAACTAAGATTTAAGGGCAATTGATTAACGTTTGCAACAACCAATCTTCGATAATATGATTGTTAATAAGTTAGCATGACCTATTTACTCCTATATCGATACTTTAGCCCTAAGATTTATCCATTTTGTGGCTTCACTACCCCGGAATAGGGCTTAGTGACTCATGCTAACAAGAATAATAACAACAATAATAGGAGAAAAAATTCTTACAAATTAAATTGATTATCAACCAAATGATTCTTCAAAAGTGTCACAAAATTCGCCCAAAACTTGTTCAAAACCCAAGAGGAAAGTGTAACGTAAAACTTAGCAAAATAGCATGTGAAATATCGACTGAAAAGTGTATCTGCAAATACCCTAAAATCCTATTTATAGTCTATTACAAATCAAGTACTGATTGGTCTAGGAAAGGAAAACTCGTCATCCTGCACGGAAGAGGAAATGACCAGTAACGAAGCATAACAGACCATTTTGGTGGCTGTTATAACTTCACTCATCTGAGCTCCTTCTGCTTCACTGGAACAATTACCCTAATAGGCCATTTCCATGGAAAACAGTACGTAATGGGGACCATCATAACTTCTTTTTTTCTTTCAGCTTCTGTTATAGACTTGAGATCCTGCAACTGTGGTAACGGCTCGTAACTCCTCAAAATGATTCGTAAAGAGCTCCATTTTTAGCATTTTACCTTCTTCTCTTGACTCAAGTCAACTTTCTTGCAACATAACCTAAGCACATCAATTAACACCAAAAATACCCAAAAACTATAAAACTTCTTTGTTAAAAAGCATTAAATGTGTCGTGAAATATCGGCACATCAACTCTCCCCTTTAGGATTTCTTTGGAGCCATAGTAAGAGTCCTTCCCTGTATCCAAGAACTTCTGATAATTCTTGTTTACCCTTTCCTTTTTAGTTGGAAGGGAAGCAACTGCTTCTTGTTCCAGTCATCCTACATGTCAATGGGCTCATCATCTTGACCAATTCTTCTTACACTTTGATATTCTTGTCTTCTTATTGGACTTAGCAGCAACCCTTAGTTCAGCAGTTTATTTGCGAGTATTGGATATTCTACATGGTAAAAAGGAGGAGGAAGGAATTGTTGGTTTGGGAGTGGGTTTTGGTTTGTGCACTGCATATTTTTTTTAGCCAGGGGCAGGAGTGGTGACTGCAATTTTTGGGAAACAAGTATGTCAGCATTACTATCACTTTCCCTACCAGTAGGGAAAGAAGGATATGCGTCTGTAAAGGTTCAGTGAATGAACCGTCCTATTGAGGATGCCATTTAGGAGATTGGGGTAGACATGCAAAATAAGTATCTTCACTTGGTCACCATTTCAAGTAATCCTTGTTTTCTTTCTGTTGTCATTCGGGAATGAATTATTATTTAATTGGTATCTGATGTAATGACATGTTTCATTGTTATATAAAAGTAACGGCGTAAGTATCCGGCTAGAAAAGTCCCTAGGTTGCGAGTTGTTAAAATCTCAGGCTAGGATGAGCTTTGATGAAAATATAGTATTCAGTGCTTTAGATACGGTAGGGGTTTTTGGTTTATGGAATAGTAGTGGTAAGCCCTTTTATGAATAGCTGACTATCGTAGAGTCCTATAGGAAGTTTCAAGATTGAATTAGGATTCATAGAACTCCATTTATGGGTGTTACTGCATCGGGATTAATTTATGATGTCCCTAAAATAAAGTGTGTTGTGAAATTAGGGATTTTAGGCGAGAACACAATGTTATGGAATTTTCCATTTGCCACGACAGAGGTGTGCCTCATTTTGATAATCCGTCGCAACAAGCCAATCCTTATCGCAATGAGAAACCATCCATCGCGATGAGGAAATGGGACAGTATACCTGTGCATTTCTAGCTTTTCTGAGTTATTTCCCATAAACTCTTACTTCGTTCTAAAGCTCTAAGAAGCGGTTCTTCCAAAAAGACCAGGGCATTCTTTATCGTTTGAGGTAAGTAATTTGTAAACCTCTTCGTTAATTGATTACTAATATCTGTGAGACCTTTAAGGTGGGGATTAATAGTGGAATTCTTGAAATTGATCCCTAGAAACATGAACTTGGGAAGAACCCTATGGGTAGGTGTAATTTCATCTAGAATTGATCCTAGGACCTAGAATTGAACATAGGATGTATATTTTGACTCCTAGCATGAAATTAATTGACTTTAACATGTTTAAGGCTAATAAAGAACCTTGGGTTCCATAAAGGTGAAACCTTTAGGCATAAAAATGGTTAAAAGGGATGAAGTTGGTTAGAACACCCTTTGGATTTTGATTCTATGAATGCTATGAGCATAATTATTGATTTATTAACCCTTGGAGAATGCTAGAAACTTTGTTTAAAGGTAGAATTGATGGATTAAACTCTCAAGGCTTGACATAAAGAGTAAATGACTAATTACTCTTGTATAATTGTTGTTTATAGACCTTGAGCATTCCGAAGAGTTAAGGAAAGGCGAGGCACTTGTGAGTTAGCTTGCAAGTAGAAATTCTTCACTTGAGGTAGGTTATGGTTTTAATTGGAGTTGAGACTCATGTTATTACATGTTATGTGGTAGAATTGTGTAACTTGTGATTGTTCTTCGTACATGGTTGAACTGTATAGGTTTTCCTGTTATGCTTGAATGAATAAACTAGATTAACAGGAAGTGACAAATGAGCTAAAATGGCTAAGTGTAATTGTGTCTTGGGCACTATTCATGAGGAATAAGTTTGAGGGCCCGGTTATATTGATACTAATGTTGATACAATTATGATGGATCAGATACCATGCCAGTATGGTACATGGACACCTAGGGTCCCCTACATGTCACGGGTAGTTGGACAGAAATAAGTCCCTTTAGAATGTGTGTACACCATTTGTTTATCATCGCATTGTTGTATGTTTATTCATAGTTAATTGGTGATTATGAGTTGAATGAAACTAGAGAGACTAGACATTTTGATGAGAGATATATGGATAGAAGCTCCATGTGATATGACTTGAAAGTAAACATTTACATTTTGTGATGGTACTCATTGAATTCTATGAACTTTATATTGTTGTTGTTCAATTGAATTTGATATGATTACTTGTTGATTGATTTAAAGTGCTAAGTGCTAAAGTGCCTTTTACTTGTTATGTGGTTTTACTATATTCATGTTTTAGTTTGAGTCGGCTTATGATACCTACTAGTACATAGTGTTTTATAATGATACTACCCTATGCTCTTCTTTTGTTACGTGCAGACCGTATTCAAGAGGCTGAAACGTGACCTCGGCTAGAGTAGAGGAGCTGACTTCGATTCAAGGGTGAGCACTACTTCTCAGGCTGCCATGAATTCTCTGCGAGTTATTTTCCTTCTTTCGAACAACAAGACTCTTATCATTTACTGCTTTTAGTACTTTTTGAATATCTTAGATGATGTTTTAGTTTAGATTTCTTGTACGGTGCTTTCAATTTCTTGGAGGATATTTAAACTATTTTTTGCATATTTTCCACTTATATTAGCGTTGACCTCCTTATGTCCATCGGAGGATTAGTGTGGGTGGCACTCATGACCCAGTTACATCATGATAGTCTTAATTTATTTTAGTCGCCATGTCGATATTAAAGGCTTCCCAACTGTTTTTGCCATAGTGCATAGGGATTCCTCGACAAAACAATTATGAGGAAGGTCAGGGAATGAGATCCATGCTAGGATTGTAGTAATTTTTGCCTCAGGGTAAATCATGGATCCCATTTAAGAGGCCTCATCTGATAGTGCTACCCATCTTTGGCACGAAGAAAGTATGTAGGTAGGTTTAGACATTACACGCGCACAGTCTTCCAATGTAGTAAGACAAATTAATATGAGCCTATCCCTCAAAAAACCAATGGTACATTCTGCTTTAATCTCACATTGTAGAGGCACTATTTTTCGAATCTCATCCATTTCTGGCCACCCATAGGAAAATTTTCCTATTATTAAAAATTGCAAATTTTCTTAAATGATCATGTTTCCACTTCGTCCTCTTCCCATAGTACTGTAAGTTCTGCATGGACATATGCAGTATCTTTAATAGGAATAGAGTTAATTGGATTTGAGGTTTCTGGAATAATGAACTATAAGTATGAGGAATTTGAGGGTTTGGGGGTTCAACAATGTAGGTGTCTCCACTAGGAAAAGGTGGCTAACCACCGTTGGTGGTGGCTATCCGACCGGCTAGCAAAGTAGGCAAAGTCTAGGGTTACACTAGGCGAGAGAGCGTTTTCGCTAGAGAGAAAATCAGAAAAATACCTATGAGTAAATATAAATCATCATGTTAATATTATATCAATATTTAATATTTTCTTTAATTGATTAAAAAATTTATAATATGTACTTTTTAATTAAATAAAAATTACTCCCTCCGTTTCAATTTGTTTGGCCTATTTTGACTTGACACGAAGTTTAAGAAAATAGAGAAGACTTTTGAATATTGTGGTAATAAATTAAAGATATGTCAAATGTACTAAAATATCTTTTAATCTCGTGGTCTTAATCATGCCATGCAGAAAGTTAAAATTAAAGAGTTGCTAAAAAGAGAAAGAAGCATTCTTTCTAAAATGGACTAAAAAGAAAAGTAGGCCAAACAAGTTAAAACGGAGGAAGTAAAACTTAAGTAAAGTGTTTCATAGTAGATATTTAATATATTTTTTTTCTTTAAAATAATCTAAATAGTAAAGGTGCATTGTTACCTGTTCTTTTTCATGTTTTGACTCTCAAAAGCATTTTCGAAAAAAGGTTAGTCAAACACACTTATCAAAAATACTTTTCAAATGAATTAGACAAACACAAATATTTTTTCTTAAAAGTACTATTTTGCAAAGCTATCTATACTACCTTAAAAGCATGAACTAAAAAAAATTTAAAGTTAAATTACCAAAATACCCCAACACTAAAAAAATTTAGAAAACCCCCAACTAAAAAGTTAAATTACCTAAATACCCTTATCCTATTTAATTTTATTTTTTAAAAATAACCTACAAATACACGCTGCTTGAATCGACCCATCGCTACAAACGCCTCCAACTATCATCTTCCAAAGAGTTGCACCGCTTAATTTTGCTCTCTTTAAAATAAGCCTGACAGGTATGTTCTCTTCTTACTCATCTTCCATCGTCTCTGTAAGCCCGACAGGTATGGCCCCTTACTCTCCTTCACTAATCTTTCTATCTTTTTCAATTAGGCATCTGCTTCACGTACTTTATCCCAAATATACTTGAGGGTCATCTTTTCAGCGTCATTAATATTCCTCCCATCTATTTTCATGGTCCAATCTGTAACGTTCATATATGTATGGACTTCTCATGCCCCTTCTTTGTCACGCCCCAAAATTGGGCCATGATGGCGTCTACATAACCCTCCAGTAGACAAGCCTAATCCAAATACGCAGAAAATAATAAATAATAATTAAACTAAAGAAAAGCAGAAGACATAAACGGAAAGACAGGGCCAATAGCATATATACATACCATCGTACAAAATATACATAAGAAGGCCCTAAAGTGACCAACGATACAAAAAAGACTCGAGAACCAACCCGAATCTGGTGTCACTAGCACAAGAGTGACTAAAGTAAGGAGTAGCTATACAATAACCCCTGTCTATCCAAAATACAAAATATAGACAGGATGTACAAGAAGAAAAGCATGTAAAGTCTCCAAAAGCGCTGGGAGCTCACTGCGTTCTGAACAGCAACGGGCCTCGAACGACAGGAGATCAGCGAGGGTGGCTCGTGCTAGGGGCTGCATCACAAAAGAGATGCAGAGTGTAGCATGAGTGCCAAGACAACTGGTACTCAGTAGACATCATAGGCCGACCGAGCGCAGAAAGATAGTATATATAAATAGATTGCAGGAAAACAGCTAACTATACAGGGATCCACCTAAATCTAGTTATAAAGCCAGAGACATGCCAATAAACTAAAAAGAAAGGGAAGGAAAACAACATCAATCCAACCAGAGACAATCCACGTGCCAAAGAAAATGTAATGCGGTGCACGATGATGCATGTATGAATGCAATATAATGTAAACCCGGAATACCGCATTGGGTGCCCGAAATACCGCCTCGGACTATGCATATATATATATGTGAAATAGTAAAATACCTAGAATAACGCATCGGAGATCCGGAATACCGCATCGGACTATAAATATATACATATGCAGAAAGTAGTATTTCCTCATTTTTCCTTCTAAAAACCAAGGTGATACTCAAAATAGCCCGATTTAATCTGAAAAATCATCACAACAGTAGTAGAGCCTCCTTTCAAACCAAAAACCTTTGAAAATCATTTCCTTGTTGTACCAATGATATGCCATGCGATATGAGTATGAATGTTCACAAACAGAGGAAAAACCACACCATCAGATCAAACAGGGCAAGAATACCCTCCAAACCAAGAGAACTGACCTGGAACTCCTTCTAAATCCTAGCACACACAACGATAGAATAAAGCGGTAAAGCAGAAATAAAAGCAAAAACCAATGAAAAAACTCTATTCTACCTCTAAAGCCTCCTAAAAGCATGCTAAGGATTTTATACTAGTCACACAGAAGAAGCAAGCTCCTAGGCTAAGGATAACATACAATTCTAGGCTAAAAACCCGAAATGACCAATTAACATGATAAACAGGATTTAAGTCTAAAGTCTATCTAAAATCCAACCTAGCGTTCCAGTAACATACAAATATATATTATCTAACTAAACTCAGTCTAAAAGGGAAATCGTAACCTACCTCAGGGCTGAACTGCAGGCACGAACCGTCACTCGTGTGCCTTTTCCTTTCGAATAGCCTCAGAAAGCTGTCACGCTATCAATAATATAAACTAGGTGTCAAGACGAGAAGAATGACACCCATATTGCTATACAGAAAAACAGGCCGGAAGTCGGGTCGAAAAAATAACCCTCGAGGTCCGTGCAACAAAACAGAAAAAACAATTCACAATAATGCTCGCGGTGGGTTAAAGAACTCATGCCCAAAGTTTGGGCGCGAACGGAGTTCATTTCGGGGCCCAAATCAGCCCCAAAGTGCTACTATTTGATGAGTTTAAAATGGAAAAGCTCGGAATTTAAAGGAGGAAACCAACCTCGATGAGAGAAACACGTCATGGAGATGAGTTGCACGAATTTAAGAACATGCAATCCCCAAAAGATCAGATTTCTACAAGGATCACCCCAATTTCAAAATTTAACAACAAGGGAAATTAGCGGGAGAAATACGGGAATTACCACGGAAAGAGGAGAGGGGTGACGAGAGAACTAATCGGGTGCAGGACACTGAAGCAAGGAGCTGGATAATAGGAGCTTGGGAGCTTCAACAATGGAGTTTTCGGAATTTAGAAGGAGAAAATGAAGTTGAGACTTTAAATAGCTGTCAGGGGTCCTTCATCGCTATCGCGACAAGACCCCCGCGTTCACGGAGAACAGTTGGCCCAACCATCACGATCGCGATGGTCCAGGCCGCGTTCGCTAAGAGGAAGCCAAGCCGGGTCCCAGCCGCCTATATCGCGAACGCAATGGTTAAGAAACCAGACCATTGCGAACGCGATGGGATCCTCGCGATGGCGAAGAGCAAAAGGGTCTACAACTTAATGCAGCAACCAAAATTTTTGCCCAAGTTTAAAAATCTTCGATGGACCCTCGGGATTCATCCAGAACTCCGTGAACACAAACTAACCATGCTACCCTACCAGAAATGGCATTCTGGACTCAATAGAATCGACGACACTCCTAATGGAGATTGCTTTAGTAAAATGTGGGCCCCACGTCCAAAATCAACTCGAAACTCAAAACCCAAAAATAAGTCCGGAAGCCTCGGGACCCGAACCAAAGGTCCCCCTAGCCCAAAGTCGACATTTTGGAGCTAACAGCGCTGACGAAATTTCCATCCGAGGTCGTCTTCTCCGAATGTTGACCAAAGTCAACCCTACCGGCCAAACTGACTTCAAAAAACACAAGGCCACACAAAACCAAATCGAAAGCACTCAGACCCAGACCAATGGTCCCACTAGACCAAAATCTCTGTTCCAGAGCCAACGGAACTGTCAGAATTCGATTCTGAGCGTTTTAACCAAGAAAGTTGATCAAAGTCAAAGATTTACTAACCTTGAGAGCTAAAACAGAAAAATGGTCATAACGACCTAATGAACGGCCCGGGCACCGAACCGTTGGTCCCGGCAAGTCATAAATGAGCTATAGCCGCTGAGGGAAAGCTCAAAACGCAGAAAAGGGACGAAAAGCAGAAAATGACCTGGAGGGTCATTACATTCTTGCAGTTGTTTTCCCACTGAATTAATCATATTATATCCGTACTTTTAATTGGTTTATAAATCTTCCTCTACAATTCGTTATTTAACTGAGATATGCTCTGCAATATCATTCTAATTTTAAGATGCTTAGAGTTGGTCTGAGTTTGAATTTTGACGCCCTTACTTTTATATGCTTCTCTGTTGCCTTCACTTTAAGGCTATACAAAAGTTAACACATTAATTAATCAAAAAAAAATGAGAATTGATTCCTGCCGGAAAGAATGTTCAACTACGAATACAACTCAGAGCTCTTATATATGGACCTCTGTATTATGGTTCTTCTCCTAATAGATTGAAAAGATTCTAAATCAACACTATAAATTAGTGTGCTCCAGTTTTGGATACCCAAAGAAATATATAACATCAAATATTCAAAGTGAACAAGAGGAATGCCACAATTCCTTTTGCGTTTTTTAGTTCTTTATATCAATTTTTCGGTGGAATATTTAGTTTTTGTTAATTTGATGATTTGTGTTGTTTAAGACTGTATATGTTTGTATCTATAATGTATCTGGTTATGTTTTGGTGCATGTTCCTTTTTTCCTTGTTTATGGTAATGATTCAAGGCTTTGCAAGATTTGCTTCCTATGTTTGATTCTTTTTTATGGTTATGATCTAATGATCAATTGAATGCCGAGATTATATGTAGAAGGAAATTACAATCTTCCCATAAACATTCTAATGATGTAAGCATATCATTTTAAAACTTTTTAATGATCATGGTGTCATGTATTGTAATCTCTATTTTAAAATGCCTATGATTATTAATCTATGGCTAGATTTTGTTGATGGCTATAAAATGAAGCATCCCCAATAATTCATTTCATCTCAAAATATAAGCGTACTGTTGATTACAAAAGAAAGAAAAAAGAAGATATTGTTAGAATATTTCACAATGATCAAAAGGATACTTTATGTTGCAAAGCGGACCGTTCTTCGGTGAAAATGGCTTACATGTACATGTTTACTATTTAAAATGTGATGACCTTTTTTGTGAATCATGTACCTTGAGCGAACCATATATAACCTATTACGAAGCATTATGCTTGAATTGATTAGTGTTTAAATGCTACAAGAGAGTAAAGATAATGAATTCACTTTTGTTGTCAGGATTCATAAGTGTTGGTGTAATATATCACAATTTACAATAAATTATGGTTGAAAATAAAATGAACAAAATTGAATAAATATAATTCAGGCTGAGACGCGGATATCTCGCTCTCTTTAAGGAGATTCAAGCCCATTGCGACATAATCTACACCCATCCAGCAATATCACTCTTGACTTGTCCCCTCCAGGATACAACAGCCCAACAACATCGTCGTACAACTCAAGCAATTCTGGATTAGTTGAAGAATCCAAAGCTCCACCAAAAGAACACCTTCGTTCAACATAAAAATTACTCTCTTTTGTATAGTGAATATAATTGAAGACTTGGAATATTTTCTTTGTCTCAACTCTCTCTTTCACTATTTTCATCCTATAATATTTTTTCACACTTATTATATTTCATTTCACAATATACTACTTCTCCTACCATCAATACAAAGAAGAAACCACCCTTTATATATGTATAGTATTTATTTCATTTAGTAATTAGAGAGTAGTGGATATTAGGTGAGGTAGAACATGGGGTAGTGGTTACAATATTCAAGATTTAGTGGGGTAATTAGTAGGAGATAATGAGGAGAACATGTCATTGTGGTTACATGAGTTACAAGAATAATGACACCACTTTCTCCACTTTATGCCTACTAATTCATGCACTTTAATATTTTAATTTATATATTAAAATATACCAACGTTCCCCCACTTATTTTAATATTAAAATAAGAGATTATTTCGCCAATTTAGTTGAAGGGAGACTATTATGCATGATGAAGGTGTGCGCTGCATTGAACCTTCACTTAGTAAACAATAACTTTTACTCCAGAGTCAACAGTGGTCTCAAACTTGAACTATGACTGCTTAAGGAAAATAAAGTATTACTGCTTACACACAATAATCAAGGTATTGACATAAGCTTTAATAGCCAGCACATTATGGCCTTGTGCTATCCCGGTTTTCATAAGTGTTTTTTGATAATAAGCTCAATTCTCGTAGGAAGCGGCATATTTCCACACTTACATAGGTGAAATCTGTCGAAGGAGTTCCTATAATTTAGACACCCCACTCATAAGAGATACAAACTTCATTAAGAGTTTTCTAAACTCAACCTTCATAAACCATTACAAGAAAAATGCACTCACATCATATGGAGAAATAAAATCATAGTGCATTTCACAACAAGTCATCATATGGTTCATTTTTTTCCATTGAACCTGGTTATAGGATCTCTAGTCCCCAGGTTGGGTTTCCTCATATATGACTTAGAAACTTTTGAGCTTCAATCCACCCCCCTCGATGTGCTTCAGACCCTTTTCTTGCTAAGGCCTAAATTTGCAAGATTATCACAATATTTAACACAATTAATATTATGGTATACCAGTGATCAATATGATCTTATAATATTGTGTTTTCTCCTTATGGTCTGAATTTACCATTATAATAATGGCTTACACTCACCAATAAATTTTGTTGCTATCACATGACTCAAAAATAGAGAAATTAATTTCTCAAAATAAAGTGATTGATTTTATATAATAAATCTCTAGACAATTCACTTTTTCACTAGTTGAAGCTAAAATAATTAGTTCAACCTCCATGATAGAGTCACCATAATAATTTTTTATTTTCAATAAATAGCACCAATTTTTTTATATAGCAGAATAATAAAAAAATTATAACAAGCCACAAATTTTTATACCAAGTAAGTATACATGACTTGCTTGTACCTGCTAAGTACTTTTACTGCAGCTAAGTGCAAGTAGTCACATATCTCATATGTTCTTTTATAGGCTAGCAAACTCCTTTTTTTTATTTGTCACACCACTTTCACATATTTAAATCAAAAGGAGTTGCAAGGCTCATACAATTAATAAAATTGTATTTCACAATTTTTTCATCATAATGTGACTTGTCAAGAAATATTTCATCACATGTTTTATGACACTTTTCATTCCTATAATAAAATTTATCTCACCCAAATATTACATGTCAAAATGGCTATTCAACATGTTTTTATATTTTTTTTATAACACTCATGTTAGAGCCAAATACATCAAATCATATGCAAATAATAACATGTGATTATTTCAAGAGTAATATATGCACTTTTAATACTCTTTTTAAAGCATTCTCAAAGATGCAAAAATCACATTTTTCATGACGAATTTTTTCATTTCGTCAACTCCCACTATTTCAAGAATTTAATAAAAATAAATATTCATGAAAAGTAGTATTACTTATTTGTGAAAAATATAAGGTAAAAAGCTTCTTTTTTTTTTACCTTTTCTCCATAGCAAGTAAATATTTTTTTTACCTTTTCTCCGCTTGAGTTGAGCAAGTAGAAAATATTTTGCTTGCCTATCTCTTCTCTTCATCTCTTGAAGAGATCTAGCGATGTTGAAGCGGGTGATGTTGAGATCTCCCATCTTGATATCCGTATTTTTTCAAACTGTAACAAAACATGAATCTCCTTAAAATTGTTGGTGTAATATACCACAATTTATAATAAATTACAGTTGAAAATAAAATGAACAAAATTGAATAAATATAATTCAGGCTGAGGCGCGGACATCTCGCTCTCTTTAAGGAAATTCAAGCCCACTGCGACATAATCTACACCCATCCAGCAGTATCACGCTTGACTTGTCCCCTCCAGGATACAACAACCCAACAATATCGTCGTACAACTCAAGCAACTCCGGATTAGTTGAAGAGTCCAAAGCTCCACCAAAAGAACACCTTCCTTCAACATAAAAAATACTCTCTTTTGTATAGTGAATATAGTTGAAGACTTAGAATATTTTCTTTGTCTCAACTCTCTGTTTCACTATTTTCACCCTACAATATTTTTTCACACTTAGTATATTTCATCTCACAATATACTACTTCTCCTACCATCAATACAAAGAAGAAACCACCCTTTATATAGGTATAGTATTTCTTCCATTTAGTAATTAGAGAGTAGTGGATATTAGGTGAGGTAGAACATGGGATGGTGGTTACAATATTCAAG
Source organism: Jaltomata sinuosa (assembly GCA_003996215.1). NCBI lineage: Eukaryota > Viridiplantae > Streptophyta > Magnoliopsida > Solanales > Solanaceae > Jaltomata > Jaltomata sinuosa. The sequence goes on from QJPP01004242.1 coordinate 17,614, forward strand.
ATTTAGTGGGGTAATTAGTAAGAGATAATGAGGAGAACATGTCATTGTGGTTACATGAGTTAAAAGAATAATGACACCACTTTCTCCACTTTATGCCTACTAATTCATACACTTTAATATTTTAATTTAAATATTAAAATGTACCAACAATAAGAAAGGTGAAGTGAAATAATTTAATTATTTAAATAGTTAATGGTAAAAAAAATACATTTAAAGTATCACTTTTTCACAAATTACATATATCAACTATCCATTGTTATATTTACCTACCTAAACTATCACATTTTCGTAAGTTGAATACCTAAATTAGCGCTCCATTTATATTACGACACACCTCAATTTTGAGTTGGTCAAGTCAAGGTATGAAATACATAAAAAAAAGTGATAATTTAGGTGTGTTTTTGACGATCAACTCTTCTTCAAAATATACACAAAAGTGATATTAATGTAAATACAGTTGACGAAGAAGATACGTCAACAATGTGAACGAAAAGAAACAATGTAAATCAACATCTAACAACTAATTGAAAAAATAAAATAAAATAAAATAAGATTAGTGATCATCCTTTACAGTGAAATAAACGACAAATAATTTTATGTTTAAAGTTGTATTTGTGTTGTTAAAGTATTATTGCCCGTGTACCAATCTAAATATCAATTTTAGTCTTTTTCTTTTTGTAAAAGTAACTTGTGCTGGCATAATATTTAAAATTCGATTTGTACTATTGCTTTTATTAGTTTGATCCATAATTCTACTAATGCTTTATTGTTATTTAATTAATTCAAACAATTTTCAATCATTTTGATTTCGACAAATAATTCATTATACAATGAACCACATGTATCACTCCAAAAACTTATAGTTTATTCTTTTATGTATAGTTATTTATAAGAAGTTTATTTTAGTTGTATCATATTCATCTACAAAATCGTGTAATATATAACTCGGTATATATGTGCAACGCATTTTCGAGGGTAAACATTTTCAAAAGGTTTTCTTAGCGAAATTAAGTCATAATAAAGGGTACTTTCAGCAATTAATTTTATTAAATGAGCAGTAAAAAAAAAATTAAAGACCACCCCAAAATAAGGACAGTCTATGCAAAAACTTGATTCGACAATCACGTGCAACGCACTGTCGAGAGACTAGTAATAATAAAAGTGCTTCTCAAAATAAATAGTTTTTAACCGCTTGGCTAAATAGGCTCTTAAACTTGGCCTTCAATGTAAGTTGAACACTCTAACTTATCAAATAATCATCAAGATACATCAACTCGAACCCATTCTGTGTATGTCTCATGGACACTTGACGCATGAAAAAATATTTATCATTCAAACTAATTTGAGGGTATGACTCTTTAAATTTTATGTTTTAAATATTTTTCTAAATTACGTGAGTCCCACATTTTCACCATCTTCCTCTTGTTTCTCAATTTGATATTAATTCATGTCTTGTTCAATACCCGCCTAACAATTTTCTTCCCTCTATATTAGAGACTTTTTCCTCCTTTACTTTTCCAATTTGATATTCCTCATCCATGGTTCAGAGCAATATGCATAAATAACAAAGCAATTGGGTCAATTTTGATTACACCCAATTCAGGTTTTGATAGTTGTAGAGCAGAGCTAGGCTTTGTTCTTCTTTACAAGTATTGGGGCAAACAGATTGTCACAAGAGCAGTCAAATGGAGGGGTCTATTTGCAATAAATTTTAAAGTAGGAAAATAAATTATAATCACAAATAAAATATAATGAATAGAATTGTGAGTACAATTTTGATCCTCAGTTTTTTCGTCTCAATTCTCTGTGATTCGAGGGCCGTTAGTAGCATATTTATCGAATGTAAGATAATTTGGACCTCCTTGTGATGTGTTTGATCGTTAGAAACATTGCTTAACAAAGGCTTGTTTGATGTTTGGATCTCTTTATGAATACCCTATGAGTTTATGTGATTTATTGTAATTTGTTTGCAATAAATTTTAAACTGATAGAAATTAAATTGCAATCACAAATAAAATATAAAAAATATAATTTTATTGATAAATGATGCAGTACAATTCTATTTGTTCTCTTGATTATTCTTTCTTAATTATCTTCATAATTCAAGGATAATCAGTAGCATATTTCACGAATGTTGGATGAGTTGGACCTTCTTAAGATTTGTTTGATATCCATGAAAGAAGAATTTTGTTGGGTGACAGCTTTGGAAAAGGCAGTATTTGATGCCTTGATCTTTTTATAAATATTCCTGTTGACACCCAAATTTTACCCTCCAAATTAAAAATTAATCTTGAGCCTTTGTTAAATTTTAAACAATTTTTTGAAACAATTATTTTGTAGAAAAGGATAAAACATTTTCTAAATCGGCTTTATAATAGTTTTGAGTAAGAATTTATATTTTTCATATTTTATTATGTGAAATTTACATAAGTTTACTTAAGAAACTATTTTAAAGTTGGATTTCATAAGAAAATCCTTTTGAAATTACAAATGCTTGATTTTCCTCCAAATTGATTCAATTAGAGGTTAATTGAAAAATTAATTTCATAATTGTTAGATGAGGTAATTATGTGTTAAACGTATTTCAAAACGTTTAAATTTAAAGAAAAAGCTCAAATGGTTAATTGTAATTAGTTCATCTCAATTCCAATTTTAGCCTAAATCCTTAAAACTATTCAATTTTAGTTGAATTTCACCTAATTATTCTAAATATGGCTATCTCCTAAAGATAAATATGTGGCCATTATTTAAACGACCCTTACCACTCCTTTGTGTTTCAGCCGATTTGGGCTCAATTTGCCCAAACACCTGCCTGGCCCATTCCCTTTTTGCCTTTTCGTTTTGCCTGACCCAGTCCCAACCCATATCCAGCCCACTCCCAATTCCCCCGACCCGGTCCAATCACCTAAACTCACCCTTATCTCTCTTTTACCCTTCACTCTTCAACACAGACACCAAAACGACCCCCCCAAATCTCCTTATTCTCTCTAAACGACGACAAACCCTCACAAACCCTAGCCGCCGCCAACAATTTCCCTCCTTCCCTCATCTCTCTGTACCTCAGTTGCGTGCTAAGCAAGAGGATCGTACCAAGAGGATACTAGAAACAGGCGACGTGGAGAGAATTTGCGTCTCTCTTCGTCCTTTTTGTGAAAATCTCGCCTAAAGTTTGTACCAAAATGGTACGTTTGCTTGATAAATTTTCAGAAAAGCCCTTGAGATTTGGTTCTCCCTCATCGAAGAATCGACCCCAAATCTCCCAAATTCTCCCCTATATAAACTCCATTGTTTTTACAGTGGGGGTAAGCGTTTTGGAAGAAATTTCGAAGGCTTAGATCTTGTAAAGACTCGTTTGAGCTTAGATCTTGGCTGAGAAATTCGAAGTTCCTCTCCCCGGCGGTGGTGAAGCTTTTTCGGTGAAGCTCGAGTTTTGGTTCGCTGCTCCGAAGAAGGTAAACGCCTTATTTTTCTCGTATTATTTTCCTTTTCTTTAGCATTATATGGAGCCATAATTTCTTAGAAAATATTCATGTTGATTTTAGGCTGGTCTTGTTTGGTGATATTTGTGTATTGGGTGTGAATTTTCTTTTTCTCTCGTTGTCGTGGGTTAAGAGCTACTGATAATTTCTTTTAATTGTAAAAATCGTCACTCAAAGTTCTTCACTGTTTTTCTCTTTGTGCTCATACGAGTATTGTTTTGAATTTGTTTAAGTATTTTCCTCAAAGAACTAGTTTATCAAGTATAAATTATGTTAGTTTTGCCTCTGTGGTGTATTTAAATTCTGTTTAAACTCGGTTATTATTTACTGATTCTGGCAGTCCATCATGATTAAATGAGTAGTTCGTCTTCACTCGGAACAAGTCATGACTATCTTGATAGATTAATTGTGTTTTGACGATCCTACATGCTCTATTGCTCTTTGGGTCACATGATTTATTTAAAATGGCTTTGTTCTTCTCCCTTCCTCTCTCCCTTTCTATGCACCACACTTGATACTATAATTTCTTCTCTCCGCTCAAAAGGTTATATGTGTTTTTGCCCAAGTTCGAATCTTGAAAAAATAATCTTGAATGCAATCTGTTCTTCTAGCATAAGTAGGAGGAGTATGATATGATTCCTTAAACAGCTCATGTATGCCCAAATCACTTGAAGCATGCATATACGAATATGAATTGTTTTTCTTCTGGAATCTGTTTCTTCTAAAAGTGTTGGCTAAATATGTTAATCGTGGTGGTCAAAAATCTTTTACACCTACATGCTTTCTTTGCCATCAAAGTCATGACTAGTATTTGACTATTAGAATAAACATGGATCCGTTTTTGAATTCTCCTTGTCTTTATTCTCAAATCTGTATAACTTGTCGAGAAGAGTTCATGATCGGCAATTCAAAGTTTCAGAAGCGTTTAAATGCTATATTCTCTTAAGCATTAGTTTTTCTCTACAATTTATTTTGTACATGTTTTGATATAAGTTATGTCCGAAAAACTTTGAGCCTTCTTTACTATTTGTTTATCTTAAATGAGCAATCTACACCCATTTTCTAGTTTAGCATGATAGTGAGAATGAAAGCATCACTTTTCTTTGTTTAGCTATGAATTTTCTTGTTTCTTAACTGACTAGAAATCTCAAATAAATACTCGTTGTTCATTCAAAGTAAAGTGTCATTTCAAATCATGTTGTTAATTTGATCAAAATCATCGAGTCACTGTTCTTTCTCAAAGTATGGGTCAATTTGTCGTAAAATTTGTGACTTAATAAGAATTATGTGAGTCATTTCAAATATTTTTTTGAAAAAATAGAATCCTTTTTTGTTATGCTCTAATTCCTTATCTTTTATTTTGATACATGTGAAACTACCCGAGTCTTATGGACTCTCCTTGCAGTTTGAGTTGGGGTCGGAAGAGCCCAACGTATCATGAGTCAAACCCTAGCCGAGTCCTAGAGGGACTGATATACAAATATGAGGAAGTTTCAAAGAAAATGGGTCAAAGACCTATGATTTCGTAGAAGAAGCAGCGGTCCAAGCGGCCCAAAAATGGCTAAAACAAAAGGAAATTGGACTGAGAGCCCAAATGCAGAAACGGGCTATAAGGCCCAAAATTTAAAATCTTTTCTAGGACAAGTTTCATATGGGCCAGAAGTCCAAATTGTTTAAGCCAAAAGGCTTAAATTCCTCTCTTCTCCCTTAAGCTCTTCACTTTGTGTAGTTTAAAATTATTGTATAATTTGGACTGACACTAACTTAGTTGAATTCCCCTAAAAGAGTATCTTTCTTGTTTTCAATTTTCCCTTCAGAAAAACTCGTTATTTAGCATTAATCCAACTTTGGTTTTCTTCTAAATTTTCCCATAAGTCTGTTTTCTTTGCAAAAGAACTTACTTGACTTCTTATTAAAAGTTCAAAACTTTTACTTGTCTTTAAGTTAGAATACTTTCGTTATATTCCCATGTTTTAGAAAAACAAACACTTTCTTTAAAAAATTGTCAAATAAGTTATGTTTTAACAAGATTGGATAACCACAAGTTAGAGGATGTTTTTAGTGCCGTAAAACTCTTTTAAAAACATTAATAGGAACCTCTTACCCTTAATCTCTTATTTTCTAAATCTTTTTTACTGTTTTAAAGACTAGGAATTTTACAAGTTTTTCTTGGTTTTCCTTTAATTAAACTAAGTGGCGACTTTTCTTTATTTGAAATCATTTTTTAACTTTAACTTGGTTTTTGAATTGATTTTCAAAGTCGAAACAACCATTTTTTTCAAAAATAGAAATGGCGACTCTACTGGGAAATTATTTAACTAGGTTTTAACCATATTGTTGCTACTAACTTATTTGACTAACTATTCAGATTGTAATAATTAGTAACTTTATTGCTTTCCTTATTTGTTTATTTTTCTGCAATTATAAATTGTTCATGGCATCTTCTGTCTCTCTTGGCAAAGCATTAGATTGTATTAGGGGTAAAAAGGCGATTATATAAGTATTTGCAGTCGTTCTTAATAAAACATACAAATTTTCAAAATAGACGAGTGAAGTAGTTGACCCGCGGTCGCTTAACAGTCACTTATTATTTTAGCCTGTGGTTGTCTGCTCGGGTTCCCGATCAATTTCAAAACCTATTCTAGTAAACCCAGGATAGAGAGAAATCAAATCCCAAAATAGGCATTGGCCTAGAACGTCTTAATATCCAAGGGATATTAAGTCCATTAGCGGACCACCCAAACATGTCAACGGGTTTTCGACCCAATGACATAGCATCCAACTACGTGTTGTTTGAATAACGTATGTGTTGTAATCAGACTATTGACCCATGGTGGGGTCTAACGGGTTACCTTGTTTTGTAGATATCAAGATTTCTCAAGTTTGATGTGATGAAAAAGGCTCCCCTACTTCTCTAAATGTGTGGATAAATTTGGGTCCAATCTGCGAAAAAACAGTCTGCCAATACATGGGTCATTTGTCAACTTTGTTAGACATGAAAGCATGACCGGAATTGATTAAAGTCCTGATCGGATACTGGGATAGCGAGAAAATAGTGTTCCATTTCGGAACGATGGAAATTACTCTAACAATGGAAGAACTCAAAGATTTCACAGAAATCGCGAGAACGGCTAAGAAAAGAAAGTTAAGACCTCAACAAGGCATCCTAATACCAGACAAGCCTACCCCGACCAAAATTGCCAAGTATCTCCACCTACGTGAACACCAATGCCCGTGGATTACAGGTCCAAGTATCTCTTTCCAGATGTTCTATAACCGCTTTGGGACCACAGAGGGATTCACTCAATACCAAAAAGAATTCTACACATTTCTGGAATGGGATAAGACCTGAGCTTTGTCGTTTGCTATAACACTCTTGGGTATCATGGTATTTTCGTTGAACGAGAATCTTTCCATCAACATCCGGGTAGTAATGGTGGCCCATACTATGTTTCATGGCCTATTAGACGGAGGAATCACTAGCTACTTTCCGTTAGTTCCGGTTATTTTATCCGACATCTATAGGGCTCTGGGAAGATGCAAAAATGGTCATCGCTACTTCCAAGGGTGCAACATGCTTTTGCAACATTGGATTATCAAACATTTGGTCAAAGTCAACAGGAACCAGGCAATCCCCAAACCAGATGGGCTCGATAACTTGGAAATATTGACAGAAGTACTCTATTGCAGAGGCACAAAAAATAGGACCAAGATAGGGTGGGCACATGTTTTTTGTGAACTAGGAGAAGATAATGTTCAAATGATGTTCAACAATTTTCACTCAATAGAGGTAGTCGTGAGATGTCATAGTTAGCTTTCTTTCCTCTGCCCAGAATTCGAGAAATCTGGCCCTATGCTCCTTAAAGAGTCCTTAGGCAATTTGGAAGGGTCCAAATCAAGCCGGCAACTGTTCATATGGGTTGTTACATTATCGACTACGATGAAGATGACAAAGTCCCGAAGGCTGGGGAAATTTGCCATAACTGGAAGGCACTCATGCAAATGGGTCTGCAGACATTAGCCCAAGATAGGTTCGATCCTGGGTTTATGAGTAGCTACAAAGAGTGGGTGAAAGTAGACATTGAAGGAGTAGCTATATCAGAACCAAGGGTCGATTCTATACCCAATGTCCGTCTACAATTGATAAATCTCCAAGAAGAAATGGCTAGAAGGGAGCAGGAATTTCTTTTGAAAACAAGAAGAGGACCAGTGCACCATAACAGGGTTGACTCAAGAACTCGAAGATATGAGAATAGGTATAGCTCAACTTGACTCAAAAATGACCAAGAAAATCTTGGAGGCCGGGGCATTACCGATAAATGAACAAGTGGTAAAACTTCAAAGCGACTTGTGGTTAAGCCAATTTAAGCTCAGGTATCGCTGGAGCATCCTAGAGAAGCAGAACTGAAGAAGGACCCTCGACATCATATTTTTAGTATTCTCTCCCCTGCGTGGGTTTGCTTTCTATGTATGTTTTTGCTTTACCTAAAATTTCCCCTGCGTGGGCATGGCTTTATGCATTTATCCCTTCCCTTAAAATGTATCCCCTTTTTGGCCAGCTTTTGTATCCCTTTAAAGGGAAGTTTTCCATATATATATATATATGCTATTTTTGGGGAAATAGAATGGTTTAAATACGACACATACGTCTTTCAAACTCGCTAGGCCTACCTTTGGCATAAAAAGGTCACCCAATTAGGACGCGATATTTATTGTGATATTATTGCGATAAGAACTGTCTTATGTGCTATGTGTATTGCTCAAATCAAGGGAAAATTGGTCCACTTCATGCCAAATTATTTTAGAACACCGTAGATAAAATATTAAGCCACTATACGAGGTTCGACCAAAATTACTCCTTGAGTCCCTCAGTTTCTCTAGAAAAGCCGAACCTCACTCAACTATACCCTAAAAAGCTTCTTTCCTATCCAACAGGAAGTTAACTAGCTATGGGCATTGAAGAAGCCATACTCAGGAGAGAATGGAAGAAATCAATAGGAGAATTGCCGAGGCCGAGAAATAGACCAGGGAAGTGGCCCTTTTTGCACAACCCTTCCTGGATGGCTTGATAATTTGCATAGAACTCTCTTACGAGAGTTGGCTGAAAATCTGAGAGGGGCTTGCTAGTCCAGCCCAACCTGTAATTCCGGAAATACGCATCCAGCTTGGGGAAATTCTTCAATTTGAAAGGATCTATTCTCCACTCTTTAGCGATAGGCCTTCGCAGTCAAGGCCGTAGTCAAATATTTTATTCGCCCCCTCAACCTTCCATCTGACTGTCTCTCTAGCAAGTCCCAGTGCTGCACCAGCGCCAGACAGAGTCGGTGAGGGAGTCTCCTTTTCCGGGGTGGTAGTTTCTGTGTCGGACTCAGCATTACCCCCTTCTTCTCCTGCCTCACTGTGCTATGACCCAGAACCATCCTCATCTCCCGACTCATTTCCTGTTTCACTAGAAACTTGGGTAGCCAATTCCTTCCCAGTGTTGGCATGGTCGCTCTCTACACTAGTCTCAAATGAGCCAAAAGATGATCCTTGTTTTTCAGTAGATGCATTGCCCCCATCCTCTTCAGATTGGGAGGGAGACACAACCAGCTTCGTTCTTGTGTTTCGGATAAGGGGGGTGTTGTCTAAGTCACTCATTTCATCTTTGGAATCAGTGGGTTGATCCTTTAGCCGAGATGGGTTGGAGGCATTCTTAGCTTTCCGGGCCCCCTCTCATCGTAGCGGTGTCTTTGGTGCCATGTAGTACCTGCATGTAACCAATGTTAGCAATCGGGACCAAAGTACGAACCTAGAAAATTTTTCTACACTTAGAGAAATTTACAGAAAAATCAACCTCCCACGGGCGTGAAAGGGCCGACGTCCCGTGGCTCCGGGAGTCAGAATCATCCAGTGGAGTTTACAGAGGAATTCTCCCTCTCACGGCCCTATGCCACGGGCGTGGGAGGTCCAACGTCTCCTCGGGTTTGGCATCGGATCTGTCCAGAAACCTTTTCAAGTTTTTGGGTCAGTTCCACGCCCTGACTGACGCCCGTCGTGCCTCAGACGTCCCGTCTGCTGGTCCGTGGGATCCAATCAGTACCAAAAATCTCTCTCTCCCTTGTTATTTCACACATACTCAGTTTCTCGTTATCCACACAATAACCAAGTGATAACAACTCAAGTCTCTTCTATCAACACACTACAAAACCCTAATTTCCAACTATGCATTTTCCTGTACTTATTCAATCACTACGCAATTTATTCACAACTTGGGTTAGTTGTCTTAAAACCTTATGAATGGATGCATATCATCAATAAAGAACATAGCCCTTGTTGTTCAAACATCAAGTGGGTTTGACAAGCTATAAGAAGGAAGGACTTACTTCTTTATTTGCCAAAAACTCTAGAATACACACTTCCTAGTGTTGATTTGCCAGCAATTTTATGGAGGGTTTATGGGAATGGGATTTGAATGATCATGGGCAGTGGAATCAAGGAGTTGGGGAGAGAGAGAGAGATCGTGTGTGGAGTGTTTGAGGGAGAGGTAGTTTGTAAAGGGTTTGACCTCAATTGAATGAGGTCGAAACTTATTAGATGCGGGGGAGTAAGGGGAGAGGGATCCGGGTCGGGTAGGGTTTGAAAGAAATTTTAAAAAGAATTGTTGACCTTCCCTTGACCTACCTAGACGATGGGCTACGCGATGCCCGTTGGACGAGCAATGGCCCATCATAGTGTACTTACCTGGGAGGATGAACCACGCCCATTCCCACGCCCGTCGGAGCCGCGATGGCCCATCATGTGGGACGTAGAAATGAGACAGACCCCATGCTTCTACACTTAGCAAATCTTCTAGCCTTTGTGAGGGGCCTTACGCCCCTTCCCACGCTAATCTTCTAGCCTTTGTGAGGGGCTTTACGCCCCTTCCCACGCCCATTGGAGCCACGACGGCCCGTAATGTGGGACGTGGAAATGTGGCAGAGCCCTCATTCTCCATACTTAACATTTTTCATAGGCTGGATATCCCCAATCCCACGGGCATGGCACCTGCGACGGACCATTAAAGAGCCCGTGGGATCCCTTTTTGCCTGCAGTTTCAACATTTGTTCTTTGCCTCCCTCTCTTCTGCAAAAACCAACACACATTAGTCCATGGGTTGCCTCCCATGCAATACTTAATTTAACATCGCGGCACGATGCACTTTACAACCACTAGAACTAAAACAACTAAAACAGAATACAAGTCCATGGGTTGCCTCCCATGCAACACCTAATTTAACATCGCGGCACGACGCAGGTTGTTTGATTATTCAGACTTCATCAAGCTCCATGGGTGGGATGAACTCATCAAGGCTTCAGGCCTCTATTGTCTTCATCTCCTCAGCTGTGCCGAAATAAGCTTTGATCCACTACCCATTTGCCTTAAACCTTTTTCCTTCATGGTTTTCAAGTTCGACAGCTCCATGAGGGAATACTTGCACCACCTTGAATGGCCCAATCCACTTGGATTTCAACTTGCCAGGAAATAAGTGAAGTCTAGAATTGAAGAGCAGGACCAAGTCACCCGGCTGGAAATTTCTCTTTTCTATCTTCCGGTCATGGTATAATTTCATCCTCTCTTTATACAGTGCTGAACTCTCATATGCATTCAGGCGGAACTCATCTAATTCATTCAACTTCCCTAGCCACTACAACGATGCCTCAGACCAGTCTAAGTTCAGCTTCTTCAATGCCCATATGGCCTTATGCTCTAGTTCAACCACAAGAGGGCACACTTTACCAAACACAAGCTGATATGGTGACATGCCTTTGGGGTCTTGAATGCAGTTTGGTATGCCCACAAAGCATCATCTAGTCTCCGCGACCAATCCTTTCTATTTGCATTTACAGTCTTGGACAGGATTGACTTTATCTCTCTGTTGGAGACCTCCACTTGCCCACTCATCTGAGGATGATACGGGGTTGCAACCCTGTGTTTAACTCCATATTTCTCAAGCAAAGCTCGAAACAGCTTGTTGCAAATGTGAGAGCCCCTATCACTAATAACTTCTCTTGGCGTACCAAACCTGGAAAAAATGTTCTTTTTCAAGAATGCTGTGACACACTTGCCTTCATTACTGGGAAGCGTAACCGCTTCCACCCATTTAGACACATAGCCCATAGCCACTAATATGTACCTGTTTCCATTGGACAGAACAAAAGGACCCATGAAGTATATACCCCAAACATCGAACAACTCAATCACAAGGATAGGGTTAAGAGGAAGCTCATTCCTCCTTGATATGCCTCATTCCCTTTAACATCTGCTGCAAGCCTTCGCAAACTCATGGGCGTCTTTGTGAATAGTCGGCCAATAGTAGCCGTATTGTAGAATCTTGTGTGCAGTTCAGATACCACTATGATGACCCTCAATAAGGGATGAATGGCAAGCTTCTAGTATCTCCCTCATCTCAGCTTTAGGCACATATCTTCGGATCATTGTATCAGCGCACACACAGAACAAGAATGGCTCTTCCCAGAAGTACTTCTTCACATCGGACAGGAACTTCCTTCTTTGGTGGACAGACATATCATCAGGCACTAAATCACTTGCCAAATAGTTGGCAATGTCAGCAAACCATGGGATCAAATCTTGAGAAGTTGCTAACACTTGTTCGTCAGGAAACCAATCATCTATTTCTTGCTCATCATTCAGCTTCATCATTGCCTCTTCTTCCAACCTAGACAAATGGTCTGCTACCTGATTCTTTGTACCCTTTCGGTCCTTGACCTCAAAATCAAACTCTTGCAACAGCAACACCCATCTATTCAACCTTGGTTTAGTATCCTTCTTTGCCATGAGATAATGAAGGGTTGCATGGTCAGTGTGCACCACCACCTTGGTGCCAAGCAAATAAGATCTAAATTTCTCAAATGCAAAGACCACAACAAGCAACTCTTGTTCAGTGATAGTATAGCTCTTTTGAGCCGGATTAAGTGCTTTGCTAGCATAGTATATAGGATGAAGAATCTTTTCATGCCTTTGGCCTAGGACTGCTCCTAGCGCCACTCCACTAGCATCGCATATAACCTCAAAAGGTTGAGACCAATCGGGAGAAATAATGATAGGAGCTAAGACCAACTTCTCTTTAAGGCATTCAAATGCCTTCAGACATGCATCATCAAATACAAACTTTACCTCTTTCTCCAATAGCTTGCACAACAAATTAGCAATCTTGGAGAAATCCTTGATAAATCTCCTGTAAAAACTTGCGTGCCCTAAAAAGCTCCGAATTCCTTTCACAAAAATTGGTGGAGGCAATTTTTCAATCACCTCAATCTTCACTTTATCAACCTTTATACCCTTCTTAGAAATTCGGTGACCAAGCACTACGCCCTCTTTCACCATGAAGTGATATTTTTCCCAGTTCAGCACTAGATTGCACTCTTCACATCGTTTTAGCACACAACTCAGATGATTTAGACAATCTTCAAAAGAGTCACCTATCACCGAAAGGTCGTCCATAAATACCTCAATAATGTCCTCCACCATGTGTGAGAAAATAGACATCATGCAATGCTAAAATATTGATGGCGTATTGCACAAACCAAATGGCATCCTTTTGAAAGCGAACGTCCCATATGGACAGGTGAAAGTGGTTTTCTGTTGGTCTTCAGGAGCAATTGAGATCTGATTTTATCCCGAATAACCATCAAGGAAACAATACCATCCTCTACCAGCAAGACGATCTAACATATGATCAATGAATGGCATCAGAAAATGGTCCTTCTCAGTCCATGCATTCAGCTTCCTATAATCCATGCATTCAGCTTCCTATAATCCATGCATATGTGCCAACCTGTGACTGGCCTCATCGGAATCAGTTTATTCTTTCATTTGGGACTACAGTAATCCTTCCCTTCTTGGGCACACATTGAATCGTGCTCACCCACTTGTTATCGGAAATAGGATAAACCACTCATGCATCTAGCCACTTGTTGATCTCCTTCTTGACAACCTCTTGCATAGTCTGATTCAACCTACGCTGGTGCTCAATACTTGGAGTACAATCTAGCTCGAGCTGAATTTTATGTGTACAGATTCCAGGAAGAATCCCGATGATGTCAGCGATGGTCCAACCAATAGATCTTTTAAATTTCCTCAAGACAGAAACCAAAGCTTCAACTTTCCCTTCACCTAAATCTGAAGTAATAATCACTGGAAAAGTCTCATTAGCTCCTAAGAATACATACCGAAGATGAGCTGGAAGCGCTTTGAGCTTCAAGACTGGAGGCTCCTCAATAGACGGTCGGGCAGGCAGTGTTTGCCTATTTTTTAAGTCCAAGTCGAGCTTCTTTGGTGCATAACTGTAAGATCCCAACCCTTTGCCATTTTATCATACTCCTCAATGTCGTCACCTTCAAAGTTCATAATTACGGTAGCAAGGGCTTCGACTCCAAGTCTCTCCTCAATAGGTACTCCAATCTGATCCTCATCAACAACATCAATAACTGACACCACTCGCATATCATCATGATGCTTCATAGATTTGCAGACATCAAATGTCACCTCCTCATCATTCAACCTGAATTTCATCTGCCCAGTTTCCAAATCAATCAAAGCGCGTCCAGTAGCCAGGAATGGGCACCCCATGATAATGGGCACCTCGAATTCAACCTCGCAATCCAAAATCACAAAGTCTGCAAGAAAGATAAAAGTGTCAACCTTCACCAATACATCATAAAAGATCCCCATAGGTTTCTTCACAGTACGATCTGCCATGAGGAGCCGCATTGTAGTCGAAGTGGGGGATCCCAAGCCCAGCTGATTATACACTTCTAGCGGCATAAGATTTATACTATCACCCAGATCAGACAAAGCTTTGGCAAAGTAGAAACCTCCAATAGTGCACGGAATTGTGAATGCTCCAGGATCTTCTTTTTTCTGCACCATGGAATGGGATGCTATCACACTACAGTGGTGCAAATTGTTGGCTGGATCAAAGCTAACTGTCCTCTTCTTAGTTACCAGATCCTTCATAAATTTGGCATATCCAAGCATCTGCTCCAATGCTTCTACCAAAGGAATATTTACTGACAGTTGCTTTAATATAGAGATGAACTTGTGAAATTTTCCGTCCTCAACCTTTTTCATCAATCTCTGGGGATACGAAAGAGGAGGCAATGGCATGGGTTTCAGGACTAGTGATCCTCCTTACTCTTTGCTTTCAACTCAGAAGACTGTCTCTCAATTTGCTCCTCCTGACCATCTATTCCTTCAGACTCGACTGGAATCTCGGCATCATCCTTTTCAACTTCGGTAGGCTCATCAATAATTTTAGGCATGGAAGGGTCAATGGTCTTCTTTCTGCTTCGAGTAGTCACTGCCATAACCTATCGATCATTCTTCGGGTTCTAAATGGTATCTCTAGGGAGAGTGCCATTTTGACGTGGATTCATGCTAGGGGAAATCTGGTGCATCTGCGTCTCAAGCTGCTTTATCGAGACCGCATGGGAATCCACTCTCTGACTAATATTTGAAAGGTCTGCTTTTATCTTCTTCATGCTTGCGTTCATGGAGTCAACCTTTTCAAACACCTTGTTGAGCAGCTCCCTCATGGTAGGTTGTCTAGGCCGCTCTTCACGATTTCCAGACGGGACATAAAAACCACTTTTATCGTTTTTGTACCCATTCTTTTTCTACCAGTCACCATCTCTGTAACCGGACCAATTGTAGTAATCATCTCTATCTCTATTCTGACCTTGATTTCCTTGGCCAGAGGCCCGAAACCCCCCCCCCCCTTGATCATTCATATAACTAACTTTCTCATCGGATAAGTAATCGTCTGGCCTAGGTGCTTTACCTTGTGAACCGATGACTTTTACCTTCTCTACTCCCTCAGCTAAGAATCTCTTTGCCAGTAACCCAACTGTCGTGTTCATCTCGGCAACTTCCTGTTTAAGGTCTTGCCATTCATTTGGATCCAAGGACTTACCAACTGCGTATGTACCTGCTGGGGTCTCTGACTCTCTGGTGTGCCATGCTCTGTTGGTCTTTGTAACCCGATCAAGCATCTCCAAAGCTTCATCATACGAGTTGTCCATGAATGCCCCACCAGTTACAGTGTCAGCTATTGCTTTGGTGTTGGCGTTCAGTGCCTTGTAAAAAAAATTCCATCAAAAGCCTTGAAGGGATTCCGTGTCCCGGAACTTACTTCAACTTCTTCTTGAACCTTAGCCAAGCCTCATATAATGCCTCTGCAGGTAGCTGCTTGAAATTATAGATCTCCTGTTTTAATTACAACATCCTTGATGGAGGAAAGAATCGCTCCAAAAACTAGGTCCTTAACTCGTTCCATGTGTATATGGAATTATTGGGCAGTTCTGAGAGCCAAACAATTGCCTCGTCGGTCAATGAGAATGGAAACAACCTCAGTCTAATAGCATCTTTTCCCACTCCTAGCATACTATATGCCTTACAAATCTGAGTAAAATTTTGTACATGACGATTTGCATCTTCTGTAGGTTTTCCAACATACAGGCCTTTATTATTTATCAACTGGATCATGGTGCTGGTGATGTCAAATTTTGCCCCATCAGTCAGTGGTGGAAACACTATGGGTTCAGCAATGCCCAATTTCAACTCCTCATCATAATCATCATAATCATCATAACATAGTAGCGAGGGGTTTGCCTGGGCTGCTGCATCTATTAACCCCTATTCTGTCTTAGAGCGATTGGTCCTCTAGGCAAATTCCGATGGGCTGCCCCGTCAGCTGCTGCTTGGGCTTTTAGTGCAGCTTGACGAGCAACATGTTGTCGAGCCTGCCTTGTTTGCTCAGCCGTCGCATTTCGAGCTGTAAATTCTGCTGCAATTGCAGCATCTTCAGCGGCAAGCGCATCTTCTCCTTCCTTTTTTCGTTGCTCTTCCTTGGCCACCAACTGGGCTGCGATCTGCTCCTGTGTCTCGTGCTCTCCCTCTTTAGCCATGTTTCTTAAGGTTTTGGAGAGCTCAGGATCGTATGGGATCAAGGGATTGCCTTGACTCCTTGTACTGGGCATGCACAAGTGTGCAACCTATAGATCAAAACAAAAACAACAGAAAAAGTAAAATCAGGAAATAAGGACTAAATAATGAGATAAACACAATCTCTCTTAATCGAAATCGTATTCCCCGGCAACGGCGCCAAAATTTGATACGCCCAAATTACACCTTCTTTTAGAAGCGTAAGCGGTCGCTGATCAAATGTAGAATCCAACAAAGGTTGGGGTCGATCCCACAGGGAATATGGTAGGACTATTTTTTATTAATGTTTACTCGCATTTTAGTCATTTATTTCCCTCGAAAGGTTTTTTTAAAGTAATAAGTAGTAATAGTAACTAGAATGTAAACAAGTAACAAATGTCAATTTCAACAGTTGTTATCAATAGTAGGAGCGACTAGGGTAGTGTTCCCCATGAGATCATAACTTAGTAAGGCTTTTGTACTTGGTAAACTAGTTTGATATTTAGCATGCAGAATCAATAAGTTAGGTTCATCTAACTCCTTGTTCCGGCAGCTAGACGAATTTTACCACATGCCTTGGTCCAGCCGCAGGTGTATGCTCTACTAACCCTTACCCTGGATTCCATATTATCTATTCCCGGACAAGGTCAAGCTATTAGATGAGGGTTGGTAGCTTCAAATCTTTGTCGTTGAACAACCCTTTCCCATCCATTACCTCCTTGGTCTGGTAGGTAAGGATAAGGCGAGTTCTAATGTTTTACACCGCTAGAAAGCAATCATTACGAAGGGAAGAACAATACATGCATAAATATCGCCCTAGAATTACTAAGTACTTTGCCTACTTTGTTAATTCTTCATGGTTCCCACAACCCTAGTTGTGGATTTAGCTACTCATGTTCATAAGTGGACACTTAATGGTTGTTTGTTCAATCATCAATAGATACTTACGAATTAGTGTAAAGAAATTCGAAATCTTGAAGAAAATATCAAGAACACTTCAACTAATCAAGAACTTGTGTTTAAAGTCAACACCAAAACAAGAATGTAGTAAATCTTCCAAAACAAAATGTAACAACCGAAAATAAAACCTAAGGGGAAGTATTTATAGACAAACAAACCAAATCCTAACAAACTAGGAGAAGCTGGATGCGACAGTGCCGACGGGATGCCTCACGGGCCGTCATGGTTGCGACGGGCGTCGTGGGTGACCGTCGACCATCAACCATCTTCAATTCTTCACTTGCATGTCTCTGCCACGATCTCATAGGCGGGAGTGACAGGACGTCGAGACTGCGATGCCCGTCGTCCATCATTAAGTCTTTAATCTCAAGCCTCTGCCATGATTTCACGGGCAGAGGTGACGGGCTATCGAGACTGCAACGCCCGTCGGCCATTTCGTCGCCTACACTTGGCTCCTCTCCAGCTCTCCTACCTTGTTTCCACGGGTAACTTTGATGAGGCATCATGGTTTTCACGAGCGTCGGGGATGCCCGTTGCCCTTCCTTGACTTCTTGCATGCTTCTCTGGATGGTTTTGACGGGCTTTGTGATGTCTCATCGTGTCTACCATGGGCGTCGTAGGGCCCGTCATGCTTCAATGCATTAGCACCTCTTGCTTCCCTATTCCAACGGCTTGCCCCGTGGGACATCGTGAGTCTGATGCCCGTGGTGGCTTGTCTTTTGCCCAAAAAACTGCAACTTTTTGGTCTTCCCATCTATCTCATACTTTTTCCCTGCATAACTAACAAACGACATTAAATCCAACAAAATGTACTTAAGAACTCCCAAAAATCCTTTGTTTTAATCATTGAAAGTGCTGTCAAATCCCGGCATATCAGGGATGTCTATAAGATGCCATC
Source organism: Jaltomata sinuosa (assembly GCA_003996215.1). Lineage (NCBI taxonomy): Eukaryota > Viridiplantae > Streptophyta > Magnoliopsida > Solanales > Solanaceae > Jaltomata > Jaltomata sinuosa. Next base: position 35,914 of record QJPP01004242.1, read on the forward strand.
CAAATCAGACGATGAATCAGATTTCCTAAAATTTAGAAGGCCAAAGGTCATTTGTAAGTCACAGCAATGTCTGAAACCAGATAGTGTACAAGATTTCCTAAAACTTGACATACTAAGAGTTACCTGTAAGATGCAGCGATATCTTAAACTAGATAGTGTGCAAGATCACCCAAAGATTGACAGTTCAAGGGTAATGCGTAAGTCGCAATAATATCCAAAATTAGATAAAGTGCAGGACTACCGAAAATTGATAGTCCAAGGGTTATCTATAAGCCATGACATATCCACGTTGATATTGTGCAGGACTACCCAAAGTCTAGAAATTCAAGGGAAATCTGTAAGTCGCGTTACATCCAAGATCAGATAAAAGTGCAGGATTACCCAAAAAATTGACAATTCGAAGGACATTTATAAGCCAGCTCTATCTAAAGTCAGATAATATACAAGATTACTTGAGAGCTAACAAATTAAGGGACATCTGTAAGCCGCCTCTATCCAAAGTCGGATAATGTAATAGACTACCCAAAGCCAGATAATTAAGGGATATTGGTTAGTCACGTCAATACAGATGATGCGCAAGACTTACCCCAAAGGCATATGCAAAGACTACTACCAATAGCCGTGAAGGCTACCACATTCAATAGAATACCGCAAATGGTTATGAGGACAGTCACATTAAATGGCCACGAGGGTCATCAAACTCAAAGATCACCATGACCAACTGCCATAAAGGCAATCCTATCCGATAGCTATGAAGGCTATCATGTTTATTTGTCATGGAAGTTGCTATTTCCTAAGATAGAGATAGGAAAGGACGACATTTTCTTCAAGAAATAACCGATGCAGGAAAATGAGGTACAAAGCTATCTCTCCTTATTGAGTTACTTTACTACTAACAATTCTGTTTCAAAATATTGTCGAGAATATCTGAGAGAATGAAAATCTCAAACCAGAACAACAGGTACGAAATACGTCAAAAGGACATCACCACACGAGATTCAGATGTAACCCAAGGATGAGGTATGGAAAAGAAAATATCTCTCCAAATGGAATTACTTTACCACTAACAATTTTGTTTTGAGATGTTGTCGAGAGTTGTAACGACCGAACCCGTCGTTACTTTAAGAATTGCGAAGTCAAATTATTTGGGGAACTAATTTAAAGTACGTTTGTTTAAGTAAGGTGACGTAGTAGAAAATTTCTGATTTTAGAAATAATCCGGGCTGACATCACCCAACTATAGTGGTAATTATTTCGCTATAGCGGGACTGCCATAGCGGAGGGTTAATCGCCATAGCGGAGTGACGGGAGGCAGAAGCCTCAAGACGGGATTTAATAAAAGATGCTCTCCTCCTCAATTGGAAAGTATACGAGGGTTTCTCCAAAAACCCTCCTAAGCTGCTCCAAGGCTAGGGAATCATGAGAAGGAGGGGTCATGGCTAGAGGGACGCAGAACAGTGGATTCTAGGACCATCGTTCAGCTAGGAACACCTTCACAGAGCCAGAAATGCATGATTGCAGCTTCTTGGCATCCACGTAGGCTAGGTTTTCATGAGTAGTTAGACCTGTTTATATTCTGTATTCATCGTATAGCGGAATGGAGACTTCATGTTTTAGGCCTCCAGGCACAAAGTCTGGTGGATTTGGTATTAGTTATGAGTGAGCTAAGGATTGGTTGGATTGAACATTAGATTGATTGTAGTTATTTTGGGCTGTTTATATTACCTTGGTATGCTAAAATGATAGGACTCAGGGACTGGGATGTCGGGAAGGTTTGGGGAACTGGGAATTGCAAGGACAACTAAAAGGGTATGAAAGTGGGAAACTCCTAGGTGAGGTTTCAGGAATGCTGAAGGCACGATAAGTAGTCATTGTTTTGCTAAGGGCTAAGGGGTGGTAACTCGTGTTGTTATTATCTATGTAAGTTCCAAAATCAATGGGGTTGTTAAATTATGCTAAAAAGGGGAAATCGTTCTTTATATGTAAATAAAGGGTGAGTGTGTTTAGTCTTCGGACAGAGGTCGAGATTAAGTTATATACCCGAGAGAGAGGGTAGGTGATGGCTTACGATTCCTGTGAATGTTGTATATTTTGTACTATTATCTAAGTGTTTGTATGAATTGCATGGCTTAGAGGAATTGTATGGAATGTCTAAGGGTCCTATTTTACAGTCTGTGAATTGAACGGTGTGTTGCTTGTTGGTTTACAAATTGTTTGTTCATTATTTGACTGTGGATTATTGACATTTGGTTGGCTCGGGTACTACGCCTTGTACGGGTATACTAACGGTTGGCACGGGTATCATGCCTGGTATGGGTATAACAAATGGTTGGCTCGGGTACCATGCCTGGTACGGAATACTTATGGTTGGCTCGGGTACCACGCATGGTATGGGTTTATTTTATTGGATCATTACATTGATATTGTTGCACTGCATTGACTGTTATTGGTTCTGTGAGTGGACCGGGCTATTTTATTGAATTATGATATTGGTTGGTGGTTCTTGAGTGACCGAGAATCTTGTTATATCTGCTGAGTTGGTCTTGGATTAGGCTGGGTTGTCTTTTTAACACTTAGGTGTTGTTTAGAGGGGATTCTAGGGTGGGTCTGGGCTATACGACAAGGGTTGTTGTTGGTTATGTTGTTGATTGTTGATCATAGTTATAAAGGTAGTTTACATGTGGTTGATAAACTAGGGGAATGGCTGGGAGTCTTACATGGTGTGACTAGCGGGTGATATCCTGGGAGAAATTGTCTAAGGACCCGGGGCAGGTTCGGGTATTTGTGTGTAGTGCCGTAGGTGTAGGGGGTCTAAAATGACAGGGTCGGGGCTATTCTGGATGCATAGTCATGGGAGTTGACTAGGTTAATGGTGAGGCAGTCAGAGTTGGATTTAGCAGTTGGTCTAAGGTTATATGACTTGGGAAGTCTAAGGTTAGTGCGACTTGGGAAGTCTAAGGTTGTGTGACTTGGGAAGTCTAAGGTTAGTGCGACTTGGGAAGTCTAAGGTAGTGTGACTTGGGAAGTCTAAGGTTAGTGTGACTTGGAAAGTCTAAGCTTAGCGTGACTCAGAAGACCTGAGAGAGAGGGAGTCGGTAGTGGAAGGAATAGAAAGGGTTGAGGTAAGGGGTACGAGTAGACGATCGGTTGAGATCGGGTTTGGTAAGGGAAAGCGGTGAAGGATGGAGTTATATTGTTTATTTTCATGTTTTTCCCTATTCTTCTTATATGATAGTAGGAGTGGATTTGGGTCGACCGATGATGCCTACTAGTACGTGTGGTTATACTGACTCTACTCTTGCTATACCTTTTTGGTATAGTCTGGTTGCAGGGCTGGTGATGTTTCATAGTTACATGGCGATGGTGATCTGCAACAGCTTCTGTCCTTCCTCTATGATGGAAGTTGTGTCTCATTGACTTTTCATTCTTGTATAAATCTTGTAGTAGCTCTTGTACCTGTTTAGACTAGGTCCTAGGGAGGGTAATTTATATTTCAGAACTATTTTCTGTTTTCAAATGTTGTAATAACAAGGTGTTCATAATAAAAGGAAGGTTATTTTGCTACTTTCTATTTTTTGCATGTCACCTGTTGGACAGGTGGTGAGGGTTCATCTATCTAGGTGGTTAGAGTAGGCGCCCGCACGGCCCGGTGGGTTGGGTCATGACAGATGGTATCAAAGCCTAGGTTACCGGTCTCCCAGTACAAGAGCAAAGTGTCGAAAAGATTCCTGCGGATTGGTGTGTTGACATCCACATCTAATCTTTGGGAAGCTATGAAGCACTCTAGGAAGTGCCTCCTTTATTTCATCCTTTCGTGCGGATCGTTTACTTGCTTGTATGGGTTGAGTCCAATTGGTATCTCTCGATTCCAATTGGTATCTCAGCAAGGTAAAGGAGATCTTTGTACTTCAGTTATGACAAGACGAGCAAGAGTAGTTGGAACCGGGAAGGTTCCAATTAGTATCTGGCCTGAGAGGCTGTGGAAAGCACAGATGACCGGCTAATGGTCATCCATGGTACGAATGAAGGGTGAAATTATGTGACTTGATTTGGTTATGACTTGAAATTGAAATGTTGTGTTGTACAATTTTGGTGTGACTTACTTGGAATGTGTGTGAATTGTTATCTGTCGTGCATGTAGAGTCTGTAGAGGGTCAGTAAGTGGAAAACTTTGTGTACCTAAGGCTGTGGTAAGCTGTTAAATATTTTGATTTAAAAGAGTAGTACTGCATATTGAAAAGGGCTTATCAATGGTTAAGATGATAAGGGAATAGGAACTGTGACTGTAGGGAAGCTTCGGTTTTAGGACAGTCGGGACTTGGTTGGGAACCATGGGAACAAAGGAGTCATTAGTTTAATGGCGGGAAGGTATTGTCGGAAAACAATTGTTGTTGTGATTTCTTGTAATTGATAGTGTGTTATGCCTGATTGTGATACGTTCGATGTCAGGAATGGTCTTGAGGGTGATTTAAGACCATGGCAGGATTTACAAGTTTGGACAGTGGTAACCGGGAAGGGGAATGAGTGCATTTAGCTGAAAACCAAATTTTTGTATTGTTTACCGTCAGGACCGCCATAGCGGACGGCACCGCTACGGCGCTCCTGCTATAGCAGATTTTTCTCCACTATAGTGGATCCGCTATAGTGGAGTGGCATCTTCCATAGCGGAGATACGTGAGGCAGAAAGCCTGATCTATTTTCCCCTATTTTAATTCCTTTCTGGGGACAATATAAAAGCAAGTATTAAGTTACTAATCGCGGTATAAATCAAGGAAAGCATGTATAACTAACGTAGTGTGCATAGAAGGGGAAGGGGAAATATTTTCTAACAAGCCCCAAACGGGGGCAACCGAAAGCAATAAGGAGTATCTAGTAAAAGGGGGAGGAGGAGGTCCTAAACCTCATCATCGCTCAGGAAGGGAAACTCATGCCTATTCTTAGTCTCGAGTATGGGCAGATCCTGACCCGGGGTAACACATGAGAACATGAACTTGATGGTCTTTCACATCCGGAAAAACATACGGTCCCGGGAGCGCCTCTTCTTCTTCTCCTCTTCTAACTCCCTTTGGAGTGCAGCAAAGTCCTGAGCAATGGGGGACGGGGCTGCACCTTCAGCAGCAACAGTGCCTTCCATGAACCTCCTGACAGTAGCCAAGTTCTCCTCTAGCTGGGTGCTAGTGACCGCGAGCTGGGGCTGGAAAGGGGCAGGGGCGTCATCATCATCATCATCATCGTCGGCGGCCTCCTCGATCGGCTGACTGCTCCCGGCTTCATCCATCTTCCTCTTCTTCTTGGAGACCACCTTCACCCGGACAGGGTCAAAGTGGTCGTCCATAGCCACCTCTAAGTCAGTAGGGTCCTCAGGCACTCCAACTTGGTTGCATAACTCGGACATCAAACCTGGAAGATAGGGGCCCTTCCTGTGACCCCGGTAGAATTCCTTCCACTCGGAGATGATTTGCTCCCCCACATTCATGATAATGCCTTGCATGGCACAAGCAATCACCAGAGCCCGAGCATAGGTCACGTCGGTTTTGTTACCCGACGGGCGGATCATCCGAGATACCAAGTTGAGCCACATCCTAGCCTTCGCAGAAAAGTAAGTACTGGTAACGCCCTCGGGGCTGACCCAGTAGACTTTATCCCTGCACGTCTCATCCACCAGTGTGTCCCTCAACCAAGTCATGTCCCAGAGCCAGAACTTAGCCTCGTAGGACTCATTGGAGACGTGAGGCACTCCAAGCACCCTATTGATAGTCTGAGCGTCCATGGGGATGTCCACTCCTCGGATATGGATGGTGGAGTTGGGCTCATCCCAATGGACTTTAGGGAGAATGGCATAGAACTCCCACACCCAGCCTGTCCGTGCGGAAGGAGGAGCTACCAACAAGGAATCCCAACCCAACTCTCTAATCTTGCAGTGAAAGGCGGCTGCTTTTCCGTCCACCCTTGTCAGCGTGCACCCTCTCTCGTAACAAATGCCCAGTCTCCGGTAGTCTATGAACCTCTCCCGACTAGCTTCATCGAGAAAACGGTCATAATCGTACACGGGCAATTGTCCTCCTCCATCCATTGGAAGTATAACCTGTAATATAGCAAGGAAAATAGGATTAGAACTCGATAAGGCATAAGGGGTTCGGAAAAGGGGGAAATTTTTCTACGTGTCAACTTGGGAAGCTACTGGTTCGCAGCCTTCCACTATAGCAGATGATCGTCCGCCATAGCAGAAAAAAATATCCATTGTAGCGGAACCGCTATAGCGGAGCCCAACTGTCATAGCGGTATTCATCATCCCCGAAGCTTCAAGGGGTGCAACAATGGCGCCCTTTGGTCCAAAATTCTATTTTTGACATCCCAAGTTCAGATCTACCTACCCAAGGTCCCCCATTACTGGTTTCTACGAAAGTTTGGGCATTATAACCCCTATAAATCGTCCAAATCACAACTCTTGTTCAAGAACAACCCTTCACATTCCACCAGTTTTTGACCCATTTTTGGCCAATAATAGCGTAATCCTTACGCCCAGAATGCCTTGGGGGCATTGTAAACGTAAGGGGAGCATCCATGCTTTGGAAATTCAACAAATCCAACCAAAGGTTCAAGTTCAAAAACCCACTTGGAATATACTACAAGTTCCTAGTTTTCTACCATATTCATGAGCAAAATCGTGCAAGGAAGTAAGGAAACAAGTAGAAACGAGTCTTACCTAAAAATTTCAACGTCGGAAGCGGAGTGATCGGGAGATAAAGTGGTATGTTCGGAGGGAATATGGGGAGAATGAGGGGTACAATCCATTTTCCCCCTATTTCAAAACTACTGCCAACCGCTATAGCGGTTGACGGACCTCTATAGCGGAAGCGCTATGGCAGAATAAAATCCTTTATAGGACGGGAATCTAATTTCGAAAAGGAGAAGTTCTCCCGAATATTTCAAATTCGTTTGCTCCAACATTATCCGTGACCCCAAATTTTCTTGGGTGCTCAAGAAAGTTACGTGTAATTTTCCTGAAGGAAATTTTCTCCGAGGGAGTGAGATCATCTAATTTCCTTCAAATCGATGTGACTAATCGAGGAAAGGCTGGTAATTCACGTGGGTCCATAAGTTATGCGGTTGATTGGGGAAGTAAAAGTCCTGGGCTAGTCTCCCTCATCTTGTCATTATTATGGGATCATTCAGGGATGAATGATGGGTAAATTGATATCTGTTGTAACGACCAGACCCGTCGTTACTTTAAGAATCGCGAAGTCAAATTATTTAGGGAACTAATTTAAAGTACGTTTGTTTAAGTAGGGTGACGTAGTGGAAAATTTCTGATTTTAAAAATAATCCAGGCTGACGTCACCCTGCTATAGTGGTAATTATTCCGCTATAGCGGGATAACCATAGCGAAGGGTTAACCACCATAGCGGAGTGATGGGAGGCAGAAGCCTCAGGACGGGATTTAATAAAAGATGCTCTCCTCCTCAATTGGAAAATATACGAGGATTTCTCCAAAAATCCTCCCAACCTACTCCAAGGCTAGGGAATCATGAGGAGGAGGGGTCATGGTTGGAGGGACGCGGAACAGCAGATTCCAGGACCATCGTTCAGCTGGGAACGCCTTCACAAAGCCAGAAATGCACGGTTGCAGTTGCTTGGCATCCAGGTAGGCTAGGTTTTCATTAGTAGTTACACCTGTTTACATTTGGTATTCATCGTATAGCGTAATGGATATTTCATGTTTTAGGCCTCCGGGCACGAAGTCTGGTGGATTTGGTATTAGTTATGAGTGAGCTAAGGATTGGTTGGATTGAACTATGGATTGATTGCAGTTATTTTGGGTTGTTTATGTTGTCTTGGCATGCTTAAATGATAGGACTCAAGGACTGGGATGTCGAGAAGGTTCGGGGAATCAGGAATTGCAAGAACAACTAAAAGGGTATGAAAGTGGGGAACTCCTAGGTGAGGTTTCGGGAATGCTGAAGGCATGATAAGTAGTCGTTGTTTTGCTAAGGGCTAAGGGGTAGTAACTCGTGTTGTTATTATCTATGTAAATTTCGAAATCAATGAGGTTGTTAAATTATGCTAAAAAGGGGAAACCGTTCTTTATATGTAAATAAAGGGTGAGTGTGTTTAGTCTTCGGACGGAGGTCGAGATTAAGTTATATACCCGGGAGAGAGGGTAGATGATGGCTGTGAATGTTATATATTTTGTACTCTTATCTAAGTGTTTGTATGAATTGCATGGCTTAGAGGAATTGTGTGGAATGTCTAAGGGTCCTATTTTACAGTCTGTGAATTGAACGGTGTGTTGCTTGTTGGTTTACAAGTTGTTTGTTCATTATTTGACTGTGGATTGTTGACATTCGGTTGGTTCGGGTACCACGCCTGGTACGGGTATACTAATGGTTGGCACGGGTACCACGCTTGGTATGGGTATAACAAATGGTTGGCTCGGGTACCACGCCTGGTACGGAACACTAACGGTTGGCTCGGGTACCATGCCTGGTACGGGTTTATTTTACTACATTATTGCATTGATATTGGTGCACTGCATTGACTGTTATTGGTTCTGTGAGTGGACCGGGCAATTTTATTGAATTGTGATATTGGTTGGTGGTCCTTGAGTGACCGGGAATCCTGTTATATCTGCTGAAATGGTCTTGGATCAGGCCGGGTTGTCTTTTTAACACTTAGGTGTTGTTTAGAGGGGATCCTAGGGTGGGTTTGGGCTATACGACAAGGGTTGTTGTTGGTTATGTTGTTGATTGATGATCATAGTTATAAAGGTGGTTTACATGTGGTTGATAAACTAGGGGAATGGATGGGAGTCTTACATGGTGTGACTAACGGGTGATATCCTGGGAGGAATTGTCTAGGGACCCAGGGCGGGTTCGGGTATTTGTGTGTAGTGCCCTAGGTATACGGGGTCTGGAATGACAGGGTTGGGGCTGTTCTGGATTCATAGTCATGGGAGTTGACTAGGTTAATGGTGAGGCAGTCAGAGTTGGATTTAGCAGTTGGTCTAAGGTTGTGTGACTTGGGAAGTCTATGGTTAGTGCGACTTGGGAAGTCTAAGGTTGTGTGACTTGGGAAGTCTAAGCTTAGTGTGACTTGGGAAGTCTAAGCTTAGCGTGACTCGAAAGACCTGAGAGAGAGGGAGTCGGCAGTGGAAGGAACAAAAGGGTTGAGGTAAGGGGTACGAGTAGACGATCGGTTGAGATCAGGTCTGGTAAGGGAAAGCGGCGAAGGATGGAGTTATATTATTTATTTTCATGTTTTTCCCTATTCTTCTTATATGATGGTAGGAGTGGATTCGGGTTGACCGATGATGCCTACCAGTACGTGTGGTTGTACTGACTCAACTCTTGCTATACCTTTTTGGTATAGTCTGGTTGCAGGGCTGATGATGTTTCATAGGTACATGGAGATGGTGATTTGCAGCAACTTCTGTCCTTCTTCCATGATGGAAGTTGTGTCTCATTGACTTTTCCTTATTGTATAAATCTTGTAGTAGCTCTTGTACCTGTTTAGACTAGGTCCTAGGGAGGGTAATTTATATTACAGAACTGTTTTCTGTTTACAAATGTTGTAATAACAAGGTGTTCATATAAAAGTAAGGTTATTTTGCTACTTTCTATTTTCCGCATGTCACCTGTTGGACGGGTGGTGAGGGTTCGTCTATCTAGGAGGTTAGAGTAGGCGCCCGCACGGTCCGGTGGGTTGTGTCATGACAAGAGCATTCGAGAAGGATGAAATTCTCAAAGCAAAATCACAGGTGCGGACTACGCCAAATAGGACGCATCACAACGTGGAAATTTTTCTTAGCAGCAAACTGGGACATAGTACGAAGAGGAATATCAAACTCTTTGGATGCGAGCTGAGGAGCAACTGCCACCGCCATCAAACCACACCCCTATCACAAGACATGTGGGTATTTTCTATCATTGGGTCTTAGTTTCGCATCCAGAGTACTTTATGAACTCACGCTGGAAGTAATATTCCTTATTTTTCAAATTTGGGTGACAATACACCTCGAGCTTTGGAAATTATGTTCAAGTAAAATCTTACTTATGGGTGTGAAGAGCTCCACATTCATAGTTGAGAGGTTACAAGCCTCTTTTCTATAACTCAATTCATTTATCACTTATCCCGAGCCAAATGTTGTCCCAACATAATGATTACCTTTTCCACTAATTGAGTCAAACTACAAGCAGCCTGATTTCCTGAGTCTTGGGATATGTAGGCAGGCTCTGTGTTGAAAATCGGCTGCATTCCAAACCCCCCAATCCTCTTACTCTCCAGCTTTGCGGTCTCTTCTTAATTCGAGGTCGGAATAACTATTGAATTTCCTAAAACTCGTGCTTAAAATCAAGCATCTTGAACTACAAGTGGCCTGAGTTCTCATATAGCCTGAGATATGTAGGAAACTCGATACCGGAGTTCGGCCATAATTCCTGAAAATTTGTGCTAGAACCAATCGCTTTCTGGAGATGAATCTGTGATCGGATAAAATTGAGAACGTCAATTCCCTTTGCCCCGGGTTCCTTACATCCATCCTACCTAAAGGGAGGAGCAGTTATTGACACCCAAATTTTATCTTCCACATTACAAATTAATCTTAAGTTTTTTTTTAAATTTTAAACAATTTTTTGAAATAATTGTTTTGTAGAAAAGGATAAAACATTTTCTAAATCGGCTTTATAATAGTTTTGAGTATGAATTCATATTTTATTATGTGAAATTTATATAAGTTTACTTAAGAAATTATTTTAAAGTTGAATTTCATAAGAAAATCCTTTTGAAATTACAAATGCTTAATTTTCCTCCAAATTGATTCAATTAGAGGTTAATTAAAAAATTAATTTCATAATTGTTAGATGAGGTAATTATGTGTTAGACATATTTCAAAATGTTTAAATTTAAAGAAAAATCTCAAATGGTTAATTGTAATTAGTTCGTCTCTATTCCAATTCTAGTCTAAATCCTTATTACTATTTTAATTTTAGCTGAATTTCACCTAATTATTTTCAATTTGGCTATCTCCTAAAGATCAAAATGGCCACATTTGGCCACATTTTGCAAATGTGGCCATTATTTAAACGACCCTTACCACTCCTTTATGTTTCAGCCGATTTGGGCTCAATTTACCCAAACACCCGCATGGCTGCATTCCCTTTTTACCTTTTCATTTTGCCTGACCCAGTCACAACCCGTCTCCATCCCACTCCCAATTCCCCCGACCAAGTCCAATCACTTAAACTCACCTTTATCTGTCCTTTACCCTTCACTCTTCAACACAGACACCAAAATAACCCCCTCCCCACCAAATCTTCTTCTTCTATCTAAACGACGAAAAACCCTCACAAACCCTAGCCGCCGCTAATAATTTCCCTCCTTGCCTCATCTCTCTATACCTCTGTCGCGTACTAAGCAAAATGATCATACCAAGAGGGTACTAGAAATGGGCGACGTGGAGAGAATCCGCGTCTTCCTTCGTCTTTTTTGTGAAAATCCCCCCTAAAGTTTGTACCAAAATGGTATGTTTGCTCCAGCTGGAGCCTTATCTCCTCAGGGAAATTCAAATTTCTTGGCGAATTTCCAAAAAAAAACCTTGAAATTTGGTTTTCCCACATCGAAGAATTGACCTCAAATCTCCCAAATTCTCCCCTATATAAACCCCACTATGAAATATTTTGGAAGAAATTTCGAAGGCTGAGATCTTGTAAAGACTCGTTTGAGCTTAGATCTTGGCTGAGAAATTTGAAGTTCCTCTCCCCAGCGGTGGTGAAGCTTTTTCGGTGAAGCTCGAGTTTTGGTTCGCTGCTCCGAAGAAGTTAAACGCCTTATTTTTCTCATATTATTTTCCTTTTCTTTAGCATTATATGGAGCCATAATTTCTAACAAAATATTCATGTTGGTTTTAGGATGGTCTTGTTTGGTGATATTTGTGTATTGGGTGTGAATTTTCTTTTTCTCTCGTTGTCGTGGGTTAAGAGTTGCTGATAATTTCTTTTAATTGTAAAAATTGTCACTCAAAGTTCTTCACTGTTTTTCTTTTTGTGCTCATATGAGTATTGTTTTGAATTTGTTTAAGTATTTTCCTTAAAGAACTAGTTTATCAAGTATAAATTGAGTTAGGTTTGCCTCTCTGGTGTATTTAAATTCTTTTTAAACTCGGTTATTCTTTACTGATTCTGGCAATCCATCATGATTAAATGAGTAGTTCGTCTTCACTCGGAATAAGTCATGACTATCTTGATAAAATAATTGTGTTTTGACGATCCTACATGCTCTATTGCTCTTTGGGTCACATGATTTATTTAAAATGGCTTTGTTCTTCTCCCTTCCTCTCTCCCTTTCTGTGCACCACACTTGATACTATAATTTCTTCTTTTTGCTCAAAAGGTTATATGTGTTTTTGCCCGAGTTCGAATCTTGAATAAATAATCTTGAATGCAATCTGTTCTGCTAGCATAAGTAGGAGGAGTATGATATGATTCCTTAAACAGCTCATGTATGCCCAAACCACTTGAATTCAGCATGCATATACAAATATAAATTGTTTTCCTTCTGGAATCTGTTTCTTCTAAAAGCGTTGGCTAAATATGTTAATCATTGTGATAAAAAATCTTTTGCACCTACATGCATTCTTTGCCATCAAAGTCATGACTGAAATTCGGCTATTAGAATAAACATGGATCCGTTTTTGAATTCTCCTTGTCTTTATTCTCAAATCTGTATAACTTGTCGAGAAGAGTTCATGATCGACAATTCAAAGTTTCAGAAGCGTTTAAATGGTATATTCTCTTAAGCATTAGTTTTTCTCGGCAATTTATTCTGTACATATTTTGATATAAGTTCTGTCCGGGAAACTTTGAGCCTACTTTACTATTTGTTTATCTTAAGTGAGCAATCTGCACCCATTTTCCAGTTTAGCATGTTAGTGAGAATGAAAGCATTCCTTTTCTTTGTTTAGCTATGGATTTCCTTGTTTCTTAACTGACTAGAAATCTCGGATAAATACTCGTTGTTCGTTCAAAGTAAAGTGTCATTTCAAATCATGTTGTGAATTTGATCAAAATCATCGAGGCGCGTGAAATTGTTCCCTCTTTTCACTGTTTGTTCTCAAAATATGGGTCAATTCATCCTAAAATTTGTGACTTAATAAGAATTATGTGAGTCTTTTCAAATATTTTTTTTAAAAAACAGAATCCTTATTTGTTATGCTCTAATTCCTTATCTTTTATTTTGATACATGTGAAACTACCCGAGTCTTGTGGACTCTCTCCTTGCATTTTGAGTTGGGGTCGGAAGAGCCCAACGCATCATGAGTCGAACCCCAGCCGAGTCCTAGAGAGACTGATATACAAACATGAGGAAGTCTCAAAGAAAATGGGTCAAAGACCTATGATTTTGTAGCAGCAGCAGCAGTCCAAGCGGCCCAAAAAGGGCTAAAACAAAAGGAAATTGGACTGAGAGCCCAAATGCAGAAACAGGCTACAAGGCCAAAAATTTAGAATCTTTTCTAGGACAGGTTTCATATGGGCCAGAAGTCCAAATTGTTTAAGACAAAAGGCTTAAATTCCTCTCTTCTCCCTTAAGCTCTTTACTTTGTGTAGTTTACAATTATTGTATAATTTGGACTGACACTAATTTAGTTGAATTCCCCTTAAAGAGTATCTTTCTTGTTTTTAATTTTCCGTTCGGAAAAACTCGTTATTTAGCATTAATTCAACTTCTGTTTTCTTCTGAATTTTTCCTTAAGTCTGTTTTTTTTGCAAAAGAACTTACTTGACTTGTTATTAAAAGTTTAAAACTTTTACTTGTCTTTAAGTTAGAATACTTTCGTTATATTCCCATGTTTTAGAAAAATAAACACTTTCTTTAAATATTTGTCAAATAAGTTATGTTTTAACAAGATTGGATAACCGCAAGTTAGCGGATGTTTTTAGTGTCGTAAACTCTTCTAAAAACATTAATAGGAACCTCTTACCCTTAATCTCTTATTTTCTAAATCTTTTTTTACTATTTTAAAGACTAGGAATTTTACAAATTTTTCTTGGTTTTCCTTTAATTTAACTAAGTGGCGACTCTTCTTTATTTGAAATCATTTTTGAACTTTAACTTGATTTTCAAAATAATTTTCAAAGTCAAAACAACCATTTTCTCCGAAAACAAAGATTTGAGATTTCGAAATGCCTCTTCTAGGGAATATGTTTCCCCTTATATAGACGTGAGCTAGAGTTTTAGGTAGAGTAGCCTCCAAGAACCCTAACAGGATTGGTCTCGTCTTGTAGAACACCAAAAAAGTTTGATGTCTACAAATATTATGCCCCCTACTTCAAGACCTATCGGAGTGTAAACTTGATGAAACTCATAGACGAGACTTGAAGTATCCATGAAAAAATAACTTTCATCTTGTTGTTTTGTGGCTCCAGATTAGCATACATGATTGTGAGAGAAGAGATGAAGGAAAGATTTTGTCCTACTAGACGTGTCAATTTAATTACAATAAATTTTAAAGTGATAGAAAATAAATTACAATCCCAAATAAAATAAAATAAAATTATTGATAAATGCAGGTATAATTCTGTTTCTCTCCTTGATTCTTCTCGATTGATTATCTCCATAATTCAAGAATAGTTAGTAGCATATTTCTCGAATGTAGGATGATTTTGACATTCTTGAGATTTATTTGATCTCCATGAAAAAGAAGAATTTTATCGAGAAACCTCTATGACAAATGCAGTATTTAATGTCTTGATTTTTTATGAATATCTCAAGATTTTATGAGATTTTGAGATGCCTCTTCTAGGGAATATGTTACCCTTTATAGACGTGTGCTAGAGATACCATTTATATAGGCGTGTGCTAGAGTTTTAGGTAGAGTAGCCTCCATGAACCCTAATATGATTGGGCTTGTCTTGTAAAATCCCACAAAATTTTGATGTCTACAAATGTTCCCTACTTCAAGACTTGTCGAAGTGTAGACTTGATGAAACTCCTAAACGAGACTTGAAGTATCCATAAAACAAGAACTTCCACCTTGTTGTTTTGTGGCTCCTGATTTGCAGATATGATATGTGAGGGAAGTGATGAAGGACAGATTTTGTCCCACCAGGCGTGCGAATCGTTTGTAATAAATTTTAAAGTGATAGAAAATAAAATGCAAAAAAAAATAATAAAACAAATTTTTTATTGGTAAATATTTTGAGTATAATTTAGTTCCTCTCTTGATTCTTCTCTCTAAATTTTTTTCGTAATTTGTGAGTTGTTAGTAACGTATTTCTCAAATGTAGGATTATTTGGACCTCCTTATAATATATTTGATCGCTAGGAATGTAGTTTGACAAATGAAGTATTTGATGCCTTGATCTCTTTATGAATATCCCATGAGTTTATGAGATTTTGCAATTTGTATGCAATAAATTTTAAAGTGATAGAAAATAAATAGCAATCACAAATAAAATATAAAGAAACATAATTTTATTGATAAACAATGTGGTACAATTTTATTTGTTATCTTGATTCTTCTCTCTTGATTAGCTCCATAATTCAAGGGTCATTAGTAGTGTATTTCTCGAACGTAGGATGATTTGGTCCTTCTTGAGATTTATTTGATCTCCATGAAAGAAGAATTTTATCGGGCGACAACTCTGACAAATGCAGAATTTGATGCCTTGATCTCTTTATGAATATTCCAAGATTTTATGAAATTTTGTGATGCCTCTTCTAGAAAATATTTTACTCTTTATATAGGTATAAGCAAGAATTTAAGGTAGAGTAACCAACCCTAACAAGATTGAATTCGTCTTGTAGAGTCGTACAAAATTTTGATGTCTACAGATTCAACTGCATTTTCAAAGTTGTCGTATCTTGAAAAACTGAAGCTCATGAGGATATAGATGATGAAGGGATGACAATGAGGGGAAGGAAAAGAAGAATGTAGGTGGATGGGGTTGGGTTGTTGTTATGGTTAATATAAGAAAAAAAATTCATTTTCTTGTATTAGACATGTGTCATTGTCTAATTCGTTCATTTGACACATTGTTCGCGATTGTAATGCACACATTTGGTCTATCAATATTAGGTTTCTGTAAGACATTTTGGGGTCAAGTTTAGGTGTTTAGATGATCAGTTGATAAGTTGGAGCGTTCAACGGGGTCAAGTTTAGGTGTTTAGATGATCAGTTGATAAGTTGGAGCGTTCAACTGACAGTGGAGGCCAAACTTGAGCATCTACTCCCTCCGTTTTAAATTGATTGACATATTTTGATTTGACACGGAGTTTAATAAAATAAAGAAGACTTTTGAATCTTATGGTCCTAAATTAAAGATATGTCAAATATACCAAAATGTCCTTTAATCTTGTGGTCTTAAACATGCCAAGTGGAAAGTTGAAATTAAAGAGTTGCTAAAAAAGGAAAGGGTCATTCTTTTTTAAACAGACTAAAAAGGAAAGTAGGTCAAACAAATTGAAATGAAGAGAGTATTTATTTATTCTGCCTTTTAGATTTCCCTTTCTTGCCCAACTATTTCGGGTAGTGGAAAAATATCAGATCCTTCTCGTTTTAAAACTTCTACAAAATTTGATCGTTTTAAACTCCTATAATATTAGCATTGGCTTCTATAACATTAGATCTGTTACTTGGTTGGGACAAAGTTTCAGCCTACCTTACACCAAATATAAAAAATCTTAGCGCTGCCTAACCTCGCCATATGATAGTCTTTTTTCACCAAGATGCTTTTTAAGAAGATTTTTTTCACATGAAAACAAGAACCTCTATACTAAATTTAGCCAATGCGCATGCGGATGAGAATCACAAATCTTTTAATTCTTCTTAATACTTAGTCAATTGAAATATAATATGCAAAACATAAATTACCATTCATCTTACTTGATTAAAATTTAATTTCGACCTTTGTTATCATCAAAACTCACATGGGTGGAAGAACTCAGTTCTTATAAAGAGTCGAATTTCATAATTATTTTGCTGGCTTCTTTTTTGATGTTTTACCTTATTTTACTTGTAACTCCTTTTAGCATTTTGCTATTACTGATGAAAGAAACTAAGGAAAAAAATAACGCATGTAAATTAATGTTGTTATTGTTAATGAAAGTATTGCAAGAGAAATGCAAAGAATACAACAATCCAGTGTGAGCATTGTACAAAGTATGAAAAATAGTATTGCAGTCACATTTGGCAAAAGGAATATTTCTTGTATTACATATATATCACACGGTAAGTACACAAGAATCAAGGCTATATATACTTGATTGATTATTACTAATATTAGAAGATAGATCACACAAGAACACTTGATTTAGACACCTTGAATTTTCAGTATGTTTGGAGACAATAATTCGAATTTTCATATTTTCCTTCCCACCTGTTAATTTTTGAATCAAATGCAAGATTAAAGTTTAATTAACAATCTTCTTCAATAATGAAAAATATATTGTTGGATAAAGTGTAACTAATATACGAATTCATTCAAACCTGCATTATTCTTCTTTTACTGGAATTTGAAGTTCCAAATTAAGTTCTTGGAATGGCTTGAAGATCAAGTCGAGTTGCTCGGCGTGCACTTTGTCAAGAGTTGAAGGGTTCCACTAGAAAGAAAGGGAGAAAAGTGTTTATAAATATTATTTAGTAAAAGAAGCAACTATTTATTAAGTGTCAATTTTAATATGAAAAAATGTTTATCAGTCGGATAAACCCAACAACTACACATTTATTCTAAATTCTAGTTTGGTCACTAAATCGACGAACACAGGAGGGGAGAGGATATCAGGGCCGACTCAAAAAGAGTAGAGGCTTAAAGCAGAATTTTAAAGAGGGCCCTAATTTATTTTAAAAAAAAGCATTGTAAGATATATTTTTATTTAAAGACTACTTTTTTAGTTTTTTTTAAATAATCATTAATTATTATTTATAATTGATTTGTTCTAACAATTTTTTCAAGGAAAGATCGTTATATTATAGCTTATGAAATAAGAATATTAAAAAAAGGCAATTTTTTAATGAAATAATATAATATAAAGTTCGAATAATAAAATTTAGCTCAAGAATTGATAAGGTGATATAATGATATCAAAATAGTGTTGGTCTGATTCAATATAATAATTGCTATTTGCTTTACTTGAAATATTATAAAAGACACCAAAAAGTAAAATTTAATCTTCTTATAAGAAGACAACAACAGATTTTGCAGAATGCAAAAGATTTGACCATTTGAGAGATTTTAGAATATTCAATAATAATATGAAAATAAGAATAATGGAAGAAAAATGAAAAAGGTAAATATATGAATAATAATAGATACTCAGATAAAAAAGAATACGATAATTACTTAAAAAACTATTTTATTGCACAATTATTGCAATGATCTCACATTACAAGGTAAAAAGTTATTTTACTTTCTTCAAAAATTTCTCTTCGAATTTAATAGTAGATAAAACCTTTTAACGTGTGATTCTTAGGGGAAAATGGGGCTCCAAAAAGTTGGGCCCCAAGCTATTGCTTTAATTATTTTAAAGTTAAGCCACCCCCGGAGTATATGCCATATAATAAGTATTGAGTGCTAAAATTAATATATTGAAGGAGGAAATGATCTTACCTTTGGAGATTTATCTTTGTCAATGATGGTAGCCCTTATGCCCTGTACAATAAAATCAATGAACTCTATTTAGATTTAAAATGAGAAATTGCAAATTAAGTGCACTTCTTTGTGAATATATTTGCTTAATTTTTCTAAGTTACCTCATAAAAATCACCAGATATTATAGTTCGTAGTGTGTTTGCTGTAATCCTAAATTCTCTCCTCAAACATTCAGATAGGGTTTGTGCCCTTCCTTCTCGTATCTAGAAAAAAATAATTTACAAAAAATGTAAGATACTTCCTCCTTTTTCAGTTCAACAGATATGTATTCTTTTGTATAAATTAGAACTAATTACCAATTTCAATGTTATTTTCAGTCCGGTTGGAGATGCTTTCTTTAATCTTTTAAGCAATGGCATAATCCAATCATTTTCTTTTTTACCTGCTTCAGCTTCCTGAGAATTAAAATAAATTAAAATTATGCTATGCATCATGATCACTAAGAGAAATATTATTAAATATATCATTTTATATGATGCCATTTAATTGGACATCGAGTATTGGATATCAATTTAACATTTTTTTGATAGAGAAGAATTAAAAACTAGAAGTTAGTTTGAGAGAAAAACCATGCTATAGTAATATTAATCGGTAAAGTCGGGTGGTTTGCAAATCATTAATTAAGGAACATGAAATATCGGGTGATTAATTGGCATTGACGATTTCCTTGTGCTATCAAATTGGAGCAGTACAACATAATATACAAAACAATTCTTATATATTAATTACAACATAATATTATTACTTTAACGGTTCAAACATTTTGAGATATTTAAAAATCTAAACTAAAAAATATCATATAAATTATGAAAAAAGGCCTAAATTACCCTTCAAGTATTGAAAATGATATAAATATACCCTACTTTCATCTTTGGGCTTTAAAATGTCATTCTCATCCACCTTTGAATATTTGACAAAATAAATAATAATATAATTATTACTTTAGAATTCAAAGGTGGATGAGAAGGACATTTTAGAGCCCAAAGGTGGAAGAAGGGTATATTTATTTGTACCATTTTCAATACTTAACGGGTAATTTAGGCCCTTTTCCATATAAATTAATTGGAACAAAATTGTAGCTCTTAATATATAGTATAGTACATTCTTACAAATGAATCCAGAATTTCCTCCACAGATTCCCTAGAGAAACAGTCGTTGATTATGGACAACCTACATGTAATTAAATTAAAAAAAAAAAAGTATGAGGCTGACTCTTCATTTTCAAGCAGTTCAAAATCATAATTTATAAGATACATTACTTGTTCAAGACACTTCTTTCATTTATGTGAACATTTTCGGAAAATTCGTCAATGACGGATCTAATAGCATCCTCTTCACCACTCTTTATGCTCACTAAGCGCTTCTCTAACTGGAATAATTTCTAACATTCAAAAATAAATAGATATATAAGTTGTTGTAAATCCTACAATCTGAACAAAAAGAACAATAAGAAACTATATTTTTACACTATTACATTAAATTTAACCTACAATATGTAACTCTTCACTTACAATACCCTAAAGACTAGAGCAATAACCTGCAATGGATAGTGCAAAACTTCTTAAACTTAGTCTTTATATCTTATAAAATTTAATGCTAACTATTACAATAGTTTTCCAACATTGTAAGATCTCTGATGTTTTCAAGGGATTACAGTGAGTTTCTAAAAAAAAAGAGGAAAAGCTAGAGAACTTGGACTAACCTGTGAAGGAACAAAATGAGTGGCAAGTCCAGCAGCAACCACTTCTTTACCCCGTAGCTGTACTCCTGTTAAGCCCAAGTATTCCCCTACATGTAACAACATCGATCACATACACCTATCACCAATTCTCTCTCAAATTCTCAATCAATTTGAAAAATTACATGTTCTAACTTACTTACCAAGTCGACCTGGAAGGCGCGAAAGCATGTATGAGAAGCCACAGTCTGGGTGGAATCCTAGACTTGTTTCAGGAGTGGAACAAAACTGCAAGTTCGATCAATCAGAAAAGATAGACTTATTAAAGCAGATTAAGTTATGTGAACTGATAATGATATAAAAGATACTTATACAATCTCATCACTCAATCATAAAGTAATTATCTATGGTAAAGATTAATTGGTACTAACTACTTTCTCTGTGACGACGGAGAATTTCATTGGAACCATCAAGGATGCACCTCCACCCACTGACATTCCGTGGACAAGAGCGATATGTGGTTTCTTGTAAGTATGAATGTGATAGTTAAGCCAATACATTCTATAAGGAAGTTCAAGGCAAGGATCCCCTTAAAAAAATATACATGTAGTCGTGAGTTTAAGTGAACATGTAATGATTATTCAATAGTGCTAAAATAGAAACAAATGAAAAAATAAAATAAAGAGAAAATTAAGAACTAGTTACTTGTGCTTCGGCCTTCATAGAGCAGTTTCAAGTCTCCACCAGCAGAGAATGTACGGCCAGCTCCCTATGTATGTGCGGATGGATGAGAATTTCAAGAAATGGATTAAACTTGACAATTAAGGGAACAAAGAAAAAAATTAAGTAAAATTCACAGTACTTGCCTTGATGATTACAAATTCAGCATTATCATCTTTCTCATATTTCTCAAGTTTCTGCCCGAGCATTAATGCCTAAGGAAGAAAATTTAATAATTAAGTGAACATGCAGTAGCCATTTTAACTAAATATTCTTCACTTGAACAAGTAATTGTAGTTGCTGCATACCACTTTGTCTGATAAAAAATTTAAATGGTTAGGCCGATTTAAGGTGAGCACTCTGGCGCGGCCAATTTCCTCAGCAATAACAACCTGACAAACACATGAAATTAGCTCCATTTAATGTGATGATCACACATTTAACATAAAGCAGAGGTCTTGGTTTCGAGTCTCATCGCCATCCATTATCGAAAATAGTTTTCACTTGTACTTTTCATGTTCTTGATGCCTTGATCCATAGAAAAGAATTAGACTCACATGTGAGAGTAGACATGTTGGAAAGATATCATACATGTATAATATAATCTTAGAGTTTATACATAATTACAATTTCATTTTAATAAAATTTAATTTAAAAAGTCATTTATATTAATTGGATGACTTTCTAGGTGAAATATCAATAGTTGAGTGACTTTTGCATTATAAAACAAAGTTGAGTGACTTTCTAAGTGAACTATCCTAAGTTGAATGAGTACTTTTGAGTTAAAAAACAAAATTAAGCGACTTTGTAAATGAACTACCCTAAGATGAGTGACAATGTGAGATATTATTTCTAAATAAAAGTGTTCTCCAATAGTTGAAGGTTAAAATTACCTCTCTATTTTGTTGCACTACAGCTTCTGGAGGCATCGGAAACATTGTGATACTACTTGGAATAGATGTTATTCCCATAGCAGCTAGCCGACTCAAAGAACAGCGATGAGAGCACAGATAGGAACTGGAGGAAATGAACACTTGTAAATTAAAATTCATATAAAGCATTTATTATTATGATAAAATTCGGGCATAACAATTACGATGGATGAAATCCTCCATCCTTTATTAGAGGTTTCGAATTCTAAATTTCTAATAGGAAGTGTTTCAACCACAAATGAGTTTTACGCAATATGAATCTGAATTAATGGATCAATGTTCCAGATACAAAGCCGTCAAACCAAAAGAAGAAAAAATGAAGTAAATTGGGTAAGTTCACTTACAAGATATATACCCGAGTACTATAAATATTGATTTCTCAAACAACGAAAGTTAACATGCTGATAATAGAAAAGATATGCAATGTGAAAGATTTGAAATAATGATTTCTTTCTTCAGCTCTCTGGTCTTTATAAATTTCTGCATGGAAAAGGACTTAATTTATACTACTGCTATGTATCTAAAGACTCAATAGTATCAACCATCATTAATTATAGAAATCTTTAGGACACGTTTGGTATGATGAATAAGGAGAGATAATCTTGAGATAAATTTTTACTATTGCTTAATTTCTTGTTTGGTTATTATAAAGTTTGGGATAATTTATCCAAGGATAAATAATTAGTACGGGGATAAGTTATCCATGTTTTTGGGTGGAATAAATAGTACTGGGATGATTTATCCAAAGATAAATAGTTAAAACAACAAACATACTCACTCAAATTCTTTTTATACATCACTTTTCATGTTTTTTACACACCTTATTTAGAAATAATATAGTTCAAATGACAAAAATAATCATTTTTTGGGGGCAGATGATGCTTCCTCAAGGTAAGTTGCGAAAAAATGATTTATTTGTGCAGTTCAAAATAATGCACATCTTTGTAATAATTAACCTTACTCATTTGTGGTTGTCTTTTGTTCTATACCGAAGAGGAGAGGCTTCCCACTACCACAAATGAATAAGGTTAATTATTGGGGTTATGTTCATCATAATTTAAGCTAAAAATATTTTTGGACAAAGTTATGTTATATTATTCATTCTTAAAAACAAAACTTCCACCTCATTTAGCTTAAATATCTTTGCGCACAAAGATATTTAAGCTAAATAAGGTAGAAAATTTTGTTTTTAAAAAGGAATAACTAAAGCGCCGCAAAGAAAATATAATAAGTTAAATAAGGTGAAGGTTATTTTTATGAACAAATAACCTATTCTTAGAAATTATGTAATGCATATTCCCTTTGTTTAAAAAAGAATGACCTATTTTGACTTGGCATGAAATTTAAGAAAATAAAAAAGACTTTTGAATCTTGTGGTTTTAAATTAAAGTTATGCCAAATGTACCAAAATAATTTTTAATCATGTGGTCTTTAACATGCCACGTGAAAAGTTGAAATTAAAGTGTTGTCAAAAAAGGAAAGGGTCATTCTTTTTTAAACGGACTAAAAATGAAAGTAGGTCATTTCTTTTTAAATGGAGGAAGTATTATTTTTAATACAATAAATCAAATAATAACAGGATAACTAATTTCGTAATGACTAATCCCAACATAACTAATCCTATCATTACTTGTCTTCAAATCAAACACCCCTTAGAGCTATATAGAAGAGACGTAAGCGTCATAGTTGACACAGTGACCTAATTAAGCCCATCCATGAATCTCTCATACAAGGAAGCAAAAAGGTCCTTAAAACAACAAAGTTTTCAGTTGAGGTTTCTTTGATTGTCAAGTCCTTGACATAAAGGTCTAATTTATACCTTATTCTTGAATAATACATTAAGTTTGGTGTTCTATGTTATGCAGTCAATTGATAGTTCGAATGAAATTTTGTTCCAAGTGATTGTGTTAATTTTCCTTTCACTTATATGCTTATGAGTATCATGTTTATCTTGGGTTAGTAGGTTAAAGAGTGACTGTTAAACTATGAATTTCTTATTTAGGCATAAAGTGATTATTCTTTTTAGTTATTTATTCACTTTTTTTTACTCCTCACTAGGAGCTTCCATTTTTTTCCGCTTTCTTTGTGATTTGAACTTCAATCTTAGAGTTAAAGATAGATGATGCTTACCATGTGAGCAACCTTTCTCGTTTGTTATCATTCAGTTGATGTTGATGGTGAGCATTTAAATTTGCAAGGGTAATTTTATTTATTAAAGCATTAAACAGGTTGTGAAATCAATATTTTCGTTTAGATTTGAAGTAGTGAGATCTCAAAGTTTGGCATGAATAACGAACTATTGGAGGGTTATTAATTGGAGCAAATTAAGTTGAACTAATGGGGTGAAGAATTTATTTCGTTTTAATTTCTTGAATTTTAGCGGAAGAGAACGAATTTAGGCCTATACAAAGTTTTAGCGGCAACAACCGGCAAAGTGCTCGAATACCCATTTTTGATGTTGTCATTTAACTAATACATAATTATAAATTTGTGCAAGAAGTCTCGATAACTTCAGACAATCGTGTCTGAAAATGTGGCCTTGTGAAAGCTAAACATAAGACGCTTTCACCCCATGTTTAATATGGGTTGCAAAGGTCAAAGTTCAGATATTTTTGACTGAGGTGCATATAAAAGTTAATTAAACTTCTATCATGTAGGTCTGAATTCTTTCAAAAGGGGCTAAAATTTTAGACATGTGCGTCTAAACAAAAAATAATAGTTTGTTCTTCAAACTTTGACAATTCGACACATGATTTACCACTCATATATACTTTAAAATCAGTTCAAATTTGAAACACAAGTTTCATATATCATAAAGAATAAAACACAATCATCAATTTATCAAAAGCACACAAATCTAACAAACCTATTTAATATCCATTTTTTTTTTTCAAATCTGCACTTCAGTCATGTAGGGATGAATGAACTACATGTAAAAATAAGTTGAACTTTTAGATATGTGAGTCTGAAAATTTGTCTAATCGTTTTTTATTTTTTTTTCAAATTTAAACACTCAAATCTACTCCAAATAAGCTCAAATTTAAAATATAAATTTCATGAATCATATAGTACAAACTTCAATCATCAATTTGTCAATACAATAACAAATTTAACAAACCTATTTAATACTCGTTCAATTTTTTCATATATGTATGCTCTCAGTTATTCATGACTGAAGCACATGCTAAAATTGAACAAAGTTTCAGTCATATATGTCTGAATGTGGAAACAGAAAAACAATATATTATTTCACCTAAAAATTATCTAATATTAGATATTCATAAACAAAAACATAAAATAAATATTACTTACGTCCCATAAAAATTTTAGGACAACAACGCTATAATTTAGGCAGCCAGAAATAGTTGGGCAACAAAATTAATCAATGTGCAGACTCTATTCGATGTCATGCCCCTAGCGGCTAATGGGTCTAGTTAACTTAATTTGTAAATCTAATTTGTAAAACAGATTAATAAATAGATCTATACTTTTCTTTAGTGGATTTACGAGAAATTTTATGAGAGACGTTAAAACTTTTTTGTGAATCCAACTTCTACTGCTAAAGTTTTCAGAAAATTAAATGAGGTAAATCTTGATGACCATCTAGTTGTATGATATATAGACAAGATATTTAATTTAAAAATTTGATCAGAAAAAGATGTGAAAGTGCATATTGCTGGTGGGTATAGATTATTTTCCAAAAAGGGAAAGAACAAAAAATAGGGATGTCAACACTATTGTTTTATGTTGATGAAATTTGAATTGCTAGCATTTTAATTTTTGTTGGCTATGCTTCCAGGTAGCACCTTCAGGTGGACCAGTCTCACAGGTGAAATTCATTCTTCAATTAATGCGACAGTAAATTGAAGCCATTCAAGTTAATCTCAATTAAGGGTATCGAATGGACAGATTGGATTAAAAGTGAGTAAGTTAATTGAATTGAGTTAATAAATGAGTTGAGTTAAAATCAACCTAAAAACTACTTCAACTAAAATGGGTTAGGCTGAAAGGGCTAAAACTGGGGTGGGTCATTAATCCATCCAATTTGACCCAATCTTTTTGAATGGTCTGCATGACTCTGACCCTGACCCTCGACTCAGGAATCGATCCTCGATTCGAGAATTGAGTCTCGACCCGACACTCGGGACATGAGACTCGACCCGAGCCCCGACTATGACTTGAGAATTGAGATTCAACCCCGATATGACACTACTAAAAATGTCAAAAATTGACTCAGCAATCAAAATTACGAGGTCAATTTTTATACTCTTTAAATTTATATTTTCGTGATATAAGAAATTGAAAAAAATTACACCCGAGACTCGATCCCTGACCCTCAATCTCTATCCGAGACTCGATCCAGACTCGAGACTCAAATTGATCCTGGCCTGAGACTCGAAATTCGAGAATCGAGTCTGACCCAAGATTTAGGAATTGACCTAAATCTTGATCATGATCCGGGACCTGACATTCGAGACTCGAGACCTAGTCCCCGACCTTACTCGAAACTCGAGCAACGAATTTGACCCAAAATCCAAGATTTGAAATCCAATTTTCGACCCTTACCTGGTACCTGACCCAAGATGTGACCCTAATCTAAGACCTAGGAGTCGATCTCGACCCTGACTTGAAACTCGAGAATCGAGAATTGATCCCGATCTTGATCCAAAACTTGAGACCCAAGACTCAATCCTAACCCAGGACCTGATCCTGATTCAAGATTCAAGACTCAAGACCCTAATCTCGACCCATAAAAAAATCTAAGTAAATCTCAAGTAATAAATTCAAATTAAGGTAAATCTTAAATATGAGCTAGAATTAGGCTAAATTGAAGATCACTTTAAAAATGAGTTATGTAGGGTTACTCTAAAATCAACCCAATATGAAATTACCTTGAGTCCAAACCATAATTTTTTTGGGAAAAGTACATGCATGCCTCACAAGAGTAAACTATTTACAACTAATTATCCCCTTACAAAAACTACCCCCTAACTAATTACAGAAAATGTCCCCTTTTCTTGTAGCTTTTGTAGTTATTTATCTTACTTTTAATTTTTTTCTTTTTTATTTCTCTACTTCTTTTCTCCTTTTTTTTCTTTATTTTTTTTTATGTTTCTTTGTTCATTTTATTTTTTTCTTAAATTATGTTATTTTTTATTTTTTTTACACCATAACCTGATTCATCCTTAGTTTTGCCTCTTTTTTTTTTTCCTTTTTTTGATTATTTATTTTTATTTCTCTACTTCTTCTTTTTTTCTACTCCCCTTATTTTTTTTTCCGTTTTTTCTTTTTATTTTTTTTCTCCTTTATTGTTCATTTATTTTGTTCACAAGTCATGTTATTTCTTATTTTATTCTTTCACCATAATTATTTTTGGCTCCTTTCTTTTGTCATTTTTTTATGTTTTCTCTTTGTTTTTCAAATTTTTTAATTTCTTGTTACTTTTCTAATTTTTTTTTCCTTTTTATCCATAATTTATTTTTACTCATATTTTTTTTGCTTTTTTTTCTATATCTGTCACGATCCAACTACCGAACCGTGCGGGCGCCTACTCTAAGCACATAGATAGACGAACCCTTTTAATTGCGGAAAACTCCTTACAAAAGAATATGATATACCATTGTCATAACTAGAAAACAACCCTCCCTAGGATCTAGTCTAAATAGGTACAAGAGCTACTACAGGAGTAATACAGAAAAATGTAAGAGGACACAGCTCCCACCATGAAAAGGAAGAGTAGAAGCTGCTGAAGATCACCATCGTCATGTACCTATGAAATATCACCGACCCTGCAATCAGACTATACCCAAAAAGGTATAGCAAGAGTAGAGTCAGTACAAATACACATACTGATAGACATCATCGGTCGACCCGAATCCACTCCATACCATCATATAAGAAAGACAAGGGAAAACATGCAATTAACCACAATATTCCCGTCTCCCTACCTCCACCTTTACCAACCTAAAATCAACCCCACCATCTACTTATGCATCATGTCTCAAACCTTCCTATTCATTCCGCTGCCAACTCCACCACTCGGAGACTCTACACCCTGACACCCACGACTTTCCAAGTCACCTTAACCCTTAGACTTACAACTATGTCTAGACTTGGACTACCACTCCACTATCCAAGTCAACCATTATGACTCAACCACCAAGGGTGAATCCCATTACCCCAACTAGACCGCCCACATTTATGTTACTACTTAAAATTGTACAGACCTCTCAAGGATCCCTAGGACAATTTTACCACATGATAACAACCACCAGGGATACCCTCCAGACTCTCCCTCTACCTTCTAACTCCAATCTGTAATGACTTGTTTCGTCGTTACTGAAAATATCTGGGATCAAGGCAGGTGCCTCTCATTCGTAATAAGAGTTAGGATTAATTCCTTATTATGAGAGTACATTTGGTATGTACTAAGGTCTTACAATACTCCTAGCACAAAGTTAAGTTGAAAGTTTCCTTACCGATTTAGTTTCGGGCTATGTTCAAACTAGGGTCAACTTCAAACGTGAATTACTCCTAGAATATAAGGAGTTAGGGATCCCAATACCTACCAAATTAAAGATCTCAGAGTCTTCTTTCCAACGCCACTGACCGTCCATCAATCCGCTTCCTGAGTAAAAAGTTATGACTGTTTTACAGAAGATTATTTGTGCTGAAAAATGACTCCGTTGTAGCAGGATTTAGATCGCTATAGCGGTACCGCTGTAGCAGTTGGCAGTCTGCTATAGTGCAACAACGGAACCAAAAAGCCCAGAAACGGGTTTTATAATCCCATTCTCCCTTCCTTAGTCAAAAACAGACGAGGGTTGCTCCAAAAATCCTCCTAGGCTGCTCCAAAGCTTGGGAGCCATGGGGAGGAGGGATTCCAGCTAAAGGGATGCGAACCATGGATTTTGACCTGAAGAATCATCATGGAAAGCCTTCACGGAGCCAGAAAGGGCATGGAACAGCTGCTCGGCATCCAGGTAGGCTAGGTTTTCATTTGAGTAGATAGACCTGCTTACGTTCTGTACTTATTGTATAGTGGGAAAGGAGAATCCATGATTAAGCTTTCGGGCATGGAATCTGGTGGATTCGGTATTGGTTATGAGTGATCTAGGGATTGGTTGGATCAAATTATGGGTGGATGGCATTTATTTTGGGCTGTTTATGTTGTCTTGGTATGCTAAAATGATAGGACTCAGGGTTTGGGATATCGGGAAGGTTCGGGGAACCAAGAATTGCAAGGATAAGTAAATGGGTATGAAAATGGGAAACTCGTAGGTGAGGTTTCGGGAATGCGGAGGGCATGATGAGTAGTCGTTGGTTTTACTAAGGGATAAGGAGTGGTAATTCATATTGTTATCATCTATATAAGTTCCAAATTAATGTGGTTGTTAAATTATGCTAAAAAGGAAAATCGTTCATTATATGTAAATAAAGGGTGAGTGTGTTTAGTCTTCGGACGGAGGCCGAGGCTAAGTTATATACCCGGGAAAGAAGGTAGGTGATGGTTTGCTTCATGTATGCTTTGTGTGCTTAAGTAATCTTGTCTAAGTATTTGTATGAGATTCATTACTTTGGTTGGCTCGGGTACCACGCCTGGTACGGGATAATACTAACGGTTGGCTCGGGTACCACGCCTAGTACAAAATATACTAACAGATGGATCGGGTACCACGCCTGATATGGGATAATACTAACAGTTGGCTCGGGTACCACACCTAGTATGGGTTTACTTTTTGTATTTTTGCATCTTTATTTAATGGTTCCCTGAGTGGACCGAGTTATGAACTTGAATTGTGGTTGTGTATTTTGGTCCTTGAGAGGCCAGGTTTTTACATTGCTTTACGAGTTGGTCTTGGTGTAGACCGGGTTATTTATTTGACACTTAGGTGTTGTCTAGAGGGGATACAGGGTGGGTCCGGGATATGTAATAGGGTATAATAGTTGTTTGTTGTGGATTATTGATCATGGTTGTGGAGTGGTTTACATGTGGTTGATAAACTAGGGGAATGACTGGGAGTCTGACATTGTGTGACTAGCGGGTGATATCCTAGGAAGAATTGTCTAGGGATCTGGGATGAGTCCGAGTAATTGTGTGTAGTGCCCTGGGTGTAGTGGGTCTAGAATGATATGGACTGGGTCATTTCTGGATGCATAGTCATGGGGGGTTGACTAGGATAAAGGTGAGGCAGTCAGAGTTGGATTTAGACTTGGGCTAAGGTTGTGCGACTTGGGAAGACTAAGGTTAGTGTGACTTGAGAAGTCTAAGGTTAGTATGACTTGGTAAGTCTAAGGTTAGTGAGACTTGGGAAGTCTAAGCTTAGAGTGACTCAAAAGACCTGAGAGAGAGGGAGTTGGCAGCGAAAGGAATAAAAAGGGTTGAGGTAAGAGGGTGAGTAGATGATCGTTTGAGATCGGGTCTAGTAAGGGTGAACGGTGAAGGAGGGAGCTATATTGTTCATTTTCATGTTTTCTTAGTTTTCCTATATGATGGTACGTGTGGATTCGGGTCGACTGATGATGCCTACCAGTACATGTGGTTGTACTGACTCTACTCTTGCTATACCCTTTTAGGTATAGTTTGGTTGCAGGGTTGGTGATGTTTCATAGGTACATGACGATGGTGATCTGCAACAACTTCTATCCTTCCTCCATGACGGAAGTTGTGTCTCATTTACTTCTCTCTCTCTATATCCTGTAGTAGCTCTTGTACCTATTTAGACTAGGTCCTAGGAAGGGTATTTTAAGTTGTAAAACTGTTGTTTTGAAATCTTCATAAAAAGGATGTCATAAAGGTTATTTCATGATTTGTTTTATCTTTTTTGCATTTACCTGTTGGACGGGTGGTAAGGGTTCGTCTATCTAGGTGCATATAGTAGGCGCCCACACGACCCAGTAGGTTGGGTCATGACAGATGGTATCAGAGCCCAGGTTACTGGTCTCCCAGTACAAGAGAAAAATGTCAAATAGAGTCCCGCGGATTGGTGGTTGACATCCACATCTAATACTAGGGAAGCTATGAAGCATTCTAGGAAACACTTCTCTTCTTTCATTCCTTTTCGTGCGGTTTTGTTACTTGCTTGTATGGGTTGAGTCCAATTGGTATCTCAACAAGGTGAAAGATGTCATTGGACTCCGGGTACGGCGAACAAGCAAGAAAGATTGGAACCGGGAAGGTTCCAATTGGTATCTGGCCTGAGAGGCTGTGGTAAGGCATGTGTGATTGGCTAAGGGCCATTCATGGGACGAATATAGACTAATGGTTGTGGTGAGATTTTTGTGTAACTTGAAACTAGAGTGTTTGTGTATTACAATGCTGGCATGATTTACTAATTCGTATATGATTGTTGCCTGGTTATGAAATTATGAGTCTTAAGGAAATGGTAATTGATTCTTGGTATGATTGAGTATGATTAAGTACTGAGTGTGCTCGGAGTTAGAATTACATGTAAAGTTTTCAAGGAAAAGGCTCATCATTGGTTAAGATGGTGAGGGAAAAATGATTATGACTGTAGGGAAACTTCGATTTCAGGAAAGTCAGGACTTGGTTGAGAACCAAGGGAACTAGGGGATTATTCGTGCTTGTTAGAAAGTGTATTGTTAAGAATAATTGCTTGCATAATCCTCTTGTTGATTTGTGATAATTGATGCTAAGTTTCAGTCTGTGTAGTGCCGGGAATGGTCTTGAGGGTTATTTAAGACCATGGCGGGATTAACGGGATTAAACAATGTTAACATGGAAGGGGAATGAGAGAATTTTTTTTTAGAGAATGGTAAATTTTCTGGGCTACTACTTTTGAGGGTTGCCATATCAGTGTGCAAGTCGCTATAGCGGGATGGGCATGGCATAATCCCTGTCATGTTTTTCCCCTGTTCTGTCTTTCATTCCCGGGTCTTTTTAAATCTCTATTTGAGCTGTGAGCTATTGCGGGAATTATTTAGCATCCATGCGCAATAAGAGGAAAGGGTAGATATGATAGCCCTGGGTATTGGTGAAATTTTGATTTACCACTGGTGGGAATAGTCACCTATGTAGAATTTGGCAAAATGACCCATAATTGACTGAGTAGTGTTGGACATTGCTCATATTCTTATGTCATGAGGGTTATTTGGCTGGTTTATTATTAATGATGCTTAGTGGTAGGGTCAGTTAAGGGAGTAGGGTTACTATTATCCGATCACGATATTGATCTTGATTATGGTGTTACTAGCATGACTTGGTTTTAGTTTTGTTTTCAAGTGTGTTATCATTATTTTCCTTTCCTCCTTCCCTTTTTACTTGTGGTTACCGGTATACCACTTTCTCCTTAACTCTCTTTAAATATTATTATTGCATGGACCCCAGGTGCTCTGTTTCTGTCTGTTGTTTGTTACTACATATTACTCCCTATCGTCTCTTGTAGTTTTATCTTGTATTTTTATCCTGTATCATTGTTACGTCCTTTTTAGCCTATTTTTAGACTGCTTTGTCTTGAGCTGGGGGTCTATCGGAAACATCCTCTCTACCTCACCTCTGAGGTAGTGGTATGGACTGCGTACACTCTACCCTCCCCAGACCCCACACTGTGGGAATACACTGGGTATGTTGTTGTTGTTGTTGTTGTTGTGGACCCCAGGTGCGTTCCTTCTTCCTTCACCTGTGTTCTGTGATGTATAGCTCTATTAGCTGGCCTAGCATGATTGTTTCCTCCTTGTGTTCCTTCTATGCTAGCTTTCATGTGCTTGTTCGTTGTCTCTGTGACTACTTCATCCTTTTCTGCTACATTACTGCTTTTATATCTTATATGCGCCCAGTCAGCCTATGATACCTATTGGGTACCCGTTGCTTTGTAATTGGTGCTCATACTACACTTTTGTATATTTGGGTGCAGATCTGAGTGTGAGTTCTCATCGCTGACTGCGCTGCCTCATGCGAGGTGTTTTTGGACTATCCGAGACTGAGGGTGAGCTCTTCCAACTGGGGCTTAGCTTTAGTTCGTCTTCTGTATTATGTACTCCCTTATCATTCAGAGATATATGTATATATTCTTTTGGACTCTGTATACTTAGTTTCGGCTCTTATACTATGATACTAGGTTTTGGGTTAGTTTAGCTTCTGTATATATATTCCTGTTGTTCCTTTTTATTATTCTTATATCCCTTACCTCTGCTTATTGTATGTTTCCTTTCGCTTGCTGGTTAGATACTAGCCCGTTACTAACCGTTCTGGGCTACAGGGATTAGTTCACCTACTAGAGAGTTATAGGTGCCATCATGATCGAGAAATTAGGTCATGACATCTTGGTATCAGAGCCTAGGTTCACCGGTGTCATCGATATAGGAGCAAATATCTAGTAGAGGCCTGCGGATTAGGGCGAAGATGTCTGTACTCAATCCTCGGGAGGC
The DNA here is from genome assembly GCA_003996215.1 of Jaltomata sinuosa. Taxonomy (NCBI): domain Eukaryota; kingdom Viridiplantae; phylum Streptophyta; class Magnoliopsida; order Solanales; family Solanaceae; genus Jaltomata; species Jaltomata sinuosa. The sequence continues at coordinate 69,276 of QJPP01004242.1, forward strand.
TATAATGATATTTTAGGAAATATGACTCTCTTATTGCTTTGGTATCGTGCGTAGTCCTTGAAAGTTTCTTGAAATCTCACTTATTCTAGTTCATTCTTCTGCAGATGGTTTGTATGAGAGTGTCAACGTCAGGTAGAGATGAGCCTCCAAATCCAGCACCCCCGATACCAGCTAGGGGCCGGGGAGGTCGTAGAGGTAGATGTTAAGGACGTCCCCGAGCAGCGGCACCTGCTAGAGTGAAGATAGAGCCCGAGCATGATTATGAGCCAGAGTTAGTTCCTGAGCAGCAACATGTGGACCAGGGAGAAGCCCATGTACCACCAGCTCAAGTACCAGCTCTAGCACCTGCTTGTGTGCTAGCTTCAGCCCCAGCTCAGTCTTTAGATATTCAAGGTTTGCTATTACAACTTTTGGGTATGATTGGAGAGAAGCCTTCTAAGGTAGCATAGACATCCGCTCAGGGGGCAGCCCTGGGTGCATAGAGTTCAGGAGCGCAACCTGCTACTGTGGCTATCTGTGCCGAGGTTATTCTGGTCCCATTAGTTGCATAGCCTCTTGCTCCTTGCCCAGTTATGACAGAGACGGAGCATAAGGCATTGGGTAGGTTTCTGAGATTGGCACCTCCGAGGTTCACTGTTACTTTTAGTCAGGATTCGAATGACTTTATCACTACTTGTGAGGAGATGCTACATCATTTGGATTTACTGGAGACTCACAGTGTTAGATACACTACTTATCAGCTGGAGGGCCCAACTATGTTATGGTGGAGGGCCCAGGTTGCTTGCCGACCATCTTTGTCTCCTCTATTTTCTTGGTCAGAGTTCTATGAGGCCTTTATGGCCATGTTCTTGCCATAGAGCAACAAGGAGTATCGTAGGGAGCAGTTCACTAGACTTATGCAGGGTTCTATGACCGTATCAGAGTATGTGACCTGTTTCCATCAGCTTGCTCCATTTGAGGCCATGATTATGCCTATCGAGCCTAACAGAGTCCGTAGGTTTGTTTGGAGGCTACTAAAAGAGTTTAAAGAGCCAGCAGAGATATTGGTTGCTAGTGGTCGGTCATTCCAAGCTATTGCAGACTATACCCGTACTGTAGATAGTTTACATCATCATGACTCTAGGGCTAGAGATAAGAGGCCTCGACATCAGGGTAGCTATAGTAGTTTTCATCATGGTAGTAGAGGTTCAGGCAAGTGGGGCTGAGGTTATCAACCACAGCAGCACCAGAGTCAGTTTGGTCGATCGATTTAGGATTCACTTCAGTCTTCTGGTGGGTCTCAGTTTGAGCAGGGGCAGAGTAGCCAGCAGGGTTACAATGGTCAGACTCCGAGGGGTTCAACTTCTAAGGTATCAGGACGTAGTAGCCACACTTGTTCCGCTAGTTTATCTCGACAGTATAGGCCATCAGGGGATTGCTATGAGTGTGGAGTTATTGGGCACTTTGCTAGAGATTTCCCCTAATGGGGTGCAGTTCAGCCAACCGCTCAGCCAGCTCTGCCTATCCATGCAGTCCAGCCATCGGTTAGAGGGGGTGGTTAGGCTAGAGGTGGTGCCCAGCGTTGTAGGATGGGTGGTAGGGATGGAGCTCAGTCAGGTGGTGGTCGTCATCAGTTTATGCGGTCCCTGGGAGACCGGAGGCAGAGGCCTTGGATACTGTGATCACATGTATGATTTTTGTATACCGTCAACCAACTTATACTTTATTGTATCCTGGATCTACTTGCTCGTATATTTCTGCCTACTATTTGCCTTGCTTGGGGTTGACTAGTAAGCTGTTATCTGTACCTGTATCTGTTTTGACCCCGATAGGATATTCTTTAGTAGTGGATTGGGTTGTGAGATCTTGTATGATTTCTGTTAGAGATATTGAGACTTGGGGTGATTTGATAATTCTTGATATGTTAGACTTTGATGTCATTCTGGGCATGGACTGGTTATCCCCTCATCATGCGATTTTAAATTGTTATGCAAAGACCGTTACCATAGCCATTCCCGGTGCATCCCTGGTTGTGTGGCAGGGTTTTGTCAGTCACGCACCGTCTGGGATCATCTCTTCTCTTTGAGCTAGGAAGTTGATTTCTAGCGGGTGTTTGACTTATCTAGCATATGTCCGAGATGCTAGTGCTGACCCCTCTTCCCATGAGTCAGTTCTTGTGGTTAGAGATTTCCTAGATGTATTCCCTACCAACCTGCCAGGCCTTTCACCCGAGATAGATATCGACTTTGCTATTGATTTAGAGCTAGGCACCAGGCCCATTTCTATTTCTCTTTACTGTATGGCTTTAGCCGAGTTGAGAGAGATTAAGGAGCCGCTCCAGGATTTGTTAGCTAAGGGTTTTGTTAGGCCGAGTGTATCACCTTTGGGTGCTCCTATTCTGTTTGTAAGGAAGAAAGATGGGTCGATGCAGATGTGTATTGATTATTAGAAGTTGAATAGGATGACTATGAGGAATGAGTATTCGATGCCGCGCATAGATGATTTGTTTGATCAGCTTTAGGGTTTGCCTGTGTTTTCAAAGATAGATTTGAGGTCAGGCTACCACCAGTTGAGGGTTAGGGCAGAGTACATCCCTAAGACAACATTCAGGACACGTTATGGCCACTATGAGTTCTTGGTGATGTCTTTTGGGTTGACTAATGCCCCTGCAGCTTTGATGAACTTGATGCACAGGGTGCTTGGGCCATATTTGGACTCATTTGTGGTAGTTTTCATAGATGACATCTTGGTATATTCGCGGAGTAGAGATGAGCATGAGCAACACTTGAGGATTATGCTCTAGACTTTGAGAGATCATCAGCTTTACGCCAAGTTCTCAAAGTATGAGTTTTGGCTTGAGTCAGTTGCATTCCTAGGCTACGTGGTGTGTAAGGATAGGAATAGAGTATACCCGGGGAAGATTTCAGCGGTTCATGATTAGCCGAGACCTACTACAGGAGGTTTGTCAAGGGGTTTTCTTCCATAGCAGCACCCTTGACTATGCTGACTAGGAAGGATGTCCCATTTCAGTGGTCGGATCAGTGTGAGGATAGCTTCCAGAGGCTTAAGGACTTATTGACTTCAGCTCCAGTGTTGACTTTACCAGTTGAAGGTCAGAGTTTCTTGGTATATTGTGATGCTTCAGGGGTTGGTCTGGGTTGTGTATTAATGCAGCAAAGTCATGTGATAGCATATGCGTCGAGACAACTGAAGGTTCACGAGCTCAACTACCCCACTCATGACTTAGAGTTGGCGGCGGTAGTCTTCGCGCTTAAGATTTGGAGGCACTACCTATATGGAGTTCACTGTGAGATCTTCACCGATCACCATAATCTTCAGTATATCACGAGTCAGAGAGAGCTGAACTTGATGCAAAGAAGATGGGTCGAGCTACTGAAGGACTATGAATTCACTATTCTATATCATCCAAACAAGGCAAACGTGGTAGCGAATGCCTTGAGTCGGAAGGCGGTGAGTATGGGTAGCCTAGCTTCTCTTTCAGTTTCAGAGTGACTGTTGGCCTTGGATATTCAGTCCTTTGCTAACCAATTGGTTAGGCTTGACTTGTCGGATCCTAACAGAGTTCTCGCCAGTGTTGAGGTTCGTTCTACTTGGTTGATCGGATTCAGAGCTATCAGTTTGCGGATCATCGGTTGTGTGACCTTCATGATCAGGTTGTTCAGAGTGAGGCCAGCTGAGCTACTCTAGATTCATATAGGGTTATGAGGTTTGATAGCCGCCTTTGTGTTTCGAGGGTTGGTGATTTGATTTATTTGATTCTCCGTGAGGCACATTGTTCTTGGCATTCCATCCATCCTGGCACAACCAAGATGTACAAGAGATTTGAGGCAGCTTTACTGGTGGAGTGGTATGAAGCGGGACGTAGTGAAGTTTTTATCTCGATGCTTGAACTGTCAGCAGGTGAAGTTTGAGCACATGAGACCTGGTGGGTTGATGCAGCAACTTTCCATTCCTAAGTAGAAGTGGGAAGGGATTACTATGGATTTCATAGTTGGTTTGCCACACACTTCTAGGAGTTTCAATTCCATTTGGATGATTGTTGATTGGCTGACTAAGTCAGCGCACTTCTTCCTAGTTCAGACTACTTACAGTGCAGAGAGGTTAGCTCTGATTTACCTTCATGAGGTTGTTAGATTGCACGGGGTCCCAACTTCTATCATTTCAGACTGTGGCACTCAGTTCACATCTCAATTCTGGAGAGCTATTCAGCGAGATTTGGGTACAGAGTTTCAACTTAGTACTGCATTCCACTCTCAGACAGATGGCCAGTTCGAGAGGACTATTCAGGTCCTGGAGGACATGCTTCAGGCATGTGTTCTTGACTTTGGCAGTTCTTGGGATCAGTTTGTGCCTTTGGACGAGTTTACATATAATAATAGCTTCCACTCTAGCATTGGCATGGCACCTCTCAAGGCATTGTATGGTAGGCATTGCAGATCGCCAGTTGGTTAGTTCGATGGGTTGGAGTCTAGGCCACAGAGTACAGATTTACTTCGAGATTCCTTAGATGGAGTCAGAGTGATCAAGGATAGACTTTGAGCTGCTCAGAGTAGGCAGAAGAGCTACACTGATTATAGACTTCGTGCCTTGGAGTTTAGTGTTGGTGACTTGGTGTGTCTCCATGTATCGCCCATGAAGGGCGTGATGAGATTTGGTAGGTGGGGCAAGCTTAGCCCTAGGTACATTGGGCCGTTTGAGATTCTTCAGAGGGTTGGTAGTATTGCCTATCAGTTAGCTTTGCCTCTGATGTTTTCAGCTATGCACCCAGTTTTCCATATATCAATGTTGCGGCGGTATGTTCTAGACGAGTCTCATGTGCTGCAGTGGGATTCAATTTAGTTGGATGAGAGTTTAGCCTTTATTGATGAGCCGGTAGTCATTTTGGCCAGAGATGTCAGGAGATTGAGGTCCAGGGAGATTCTGGTTGTTAAGATTCAGCGGAGGCACCGTCCAGTTGAGGAGGCTACCTGGGAGACCGAGAGAGATATGCGGGCTCAGTATCCGCAGCTCTTTGAGCCTTCATGTACTTTCTTGTCCTTGACTTTCAAGGATGAAAGTCCTTTTAGTAGTGGATGATATAATGACCCTTATGGTCATTTTTGCGTTTACGCTTTCCTAGTACTGTTAGAGCTTTCCTGTAGTGGCCCCTAGTCATTTTTGGCTTGCTAGGACTGGTGGTTCGATGCCCTAGCCATTTGTTTAGTCTTTATGGCCAATTCCCTGTTTTAGAGCTGAGCCTTAGGAGCTGAGTATCAAAATTGTGCGATAGTGATTTGCGATCGTATGACCTCAACTGACCTTGTGGGCAGGTTGATCTTGATTCGAGGTATCGTATGACCTTAACCTTCATCCCGTATCAAAGGCTTGCGAGCCTAAATTTGAGAATTTTATTAACATCGCGCGTATTTGAAAATATTTTATTTGGAAGTTGAATTCGGTAAAAAGTCTTATTTCTCTAAAAATGCTTGAAATATTTATGAAAAATAAATAAATAAATAAATACTTTTGATGTGATATATTTGTGTAGGTATTTATTTTATAAGTGTTTTATAAATTATTAATATTTTAATGGAGATAGTAAACTTAGTTATGTTGAAATTTATTATTATAATATAGTAGGTTTTATTTGAAATGATTTTCTATTAATTGTGATATATTCAAAAGTTATATTTATTTTATCATGAATATATGCAATACCCGAGTACATATATATCGGGAAAGAAATATTTTGGTTGTGGCCACCTCCACTACGCGTGGAGGAAAAGAGGTTGGACAACAATTTGTTATGATGACTAGGATGCTTGACACCTAGCATACCATTTAAGGTAACTAATGTGGTAAGTGTATGTAATAACCTTGGCCAAATTTAAGTCTAGCTATATACAAAGTCAACATCTGTCGCATTTTTATTCTTTTTCAAAAATATTAGTTAGCTTATTGATTTCAACTTTCAAGCAACTTTATTTATCCAAAAATATCATTTCTATATATGTTTATCACGCCAGGGGGGGGGGAATATTGAATCATCGAGAAAAAAACCATTATCTACGTCAAGTTATTCAAGCTTAAATTCGAGTTTGACTTCATTTTGGAGCTTCTCGGAGTGGCTCGAGCTTGGACATCATCATCGTAGAAACTTGTCATTGGACGACAAGTAGGTTATGGTTTAACTCTTTCAAACTCTGCATATATAGGATATAATTGTACTAATTAGAATCCTTGGGTTGGGTTTATTAGCTTGGCACCCCAGACCTTGTCCGCTTCTTCATGTTCATGTTATTTTCGCTCTGTTGATTGTAGTATTTGTTGTAGTTGATAGTATCACCCTTGTGGTTCTGCATGGCCTTGTTTTGACTCTGGACCATAGATGGTGAGTTATTTGGGAATGTTCATGAGTCCCAGACATCGATATTATTATTATAGAGCTGGTTATGCTTGCTGTAGAGCGATTGGATCCTGTGCAGAGCCGATAGGTTGATTGTGAGCCGTTGGGATACTATTTGTGATTGAGCATGCCATTCTCATGCATACAAAGAGGTTTTTCACATGTTTTACTACGGTTTTGGCTTCGGGCCTACTATAGTTGATTTTCTAAACCTTGCATGGTCGAGGGCCCATTTTCAGTAAAAATCATTATAAAGGGTTTGGAATTGTTTTCATGGATCTGTTTGGGGCAAGAAAGAGTTAAAAAAAAGGATTTTATCACTATTTTCATACTTATACCAGACTCGATCGAACCAAGCAGTAGACTGGCTTTACTACTGTTTTAGACCCGGTTATGTCTCGGCACCCTTGATAGGGTTTCTGAGACTTATTTCACTGATTTAGACCTAGATAGACTCTAGGCATGCATTCTCGAGAATTGGTTACTAGTTTGGATCAGTTTGCACTTCAGACTGCTATATCAAGACTTGAGTTTTAGTATATGGTCTACAAGTAGACCTCTATGGACCCTGCCATTTAGGGCCAAGATCTATGGGCCAAGAGTGACCGGAGGAGGGGTGTATGGTGTAGTTGAGGTACTCGGGGGAATCCCTTTCATGGATCCTGCCTCTATTGGGACTTTTAGGTACCAGAGGGGGTAACATACGATAATATAGGGATGCTGGAGGGTCTATTTTCACTTGTATGTGTTCCTTAGGTGTATGGGCGCCCGTAGGACTGTAGGTAGACTTTTATTTATTATTATCCTATCGCGATATTGATCCTGATTATGGTGTTAATAGCATGACTTGGTTTTTGTTTTGTTTTCAAGTGTGTTATCATTATTTTCTTTTCCTCCTTCCCTTTTTACTTGAGGTTACCGGTATACCTCTTTCTCCTTAACTCTCTTTATATATTGTTATTACATGGACCCCAGGTGCGTTCCTTCTTCTTTCACCTGTGTTCTGTGATGTATAGCTCTATTAGCTGGCCTAGCATGATTATTTTCTCTTTGTGTTCCTTATGTGCTAGCTTCTATGTGCTTGTTCGTTGTCTCTGTGACTACTTTATCCTTTTTCACTACATTACTGCTTTTATATCTTATATGCACCCAGTCGGCCTATGAGGTAACTGGGTACTCGTTGCTTTGCAATTGGTGCTCATACTACACTTCTGCATCTTTGGGTGCAGATCCGAGTGTGAGTTCTCACCACTGACCGTGCTACATCGTGCGAGTGTTTTTGGACTATCCAAGACTAAGGGTGAGCTCTTCCGACCGGGGCTTAGCTTTAGTTTGTCTTCTGTATTATGTACTCCCTTATCATTCAGAGACATATGTATATATTCTTTTGGATCTTTTGTACTCTGTATACTTAGTTTTGACTCTTATACTATGATACTAGGTTTTAGGTTAGTTTAGTTTCTGTATATATATTCCTGTTGTTCCTTTTATTATTCTTATATCCCTTACCTCTGCTTATTGTATGTTTCCTTCCGCTTGCTGGTTAGATAGTAGCCCATTACTAACCGTTCTGGGCTACGAGGATTGGTTTGCCTACTGGGGGTTGTAGGTTCCATCATAACCGAGAAATTGGATCGTGACAGTCTAACACTTAGGTGATGTTAGAGGGATCCTTGGTGGGTCTAGGTTATGTAGGGAATGGATATATGTTGCTATTTTTGGGTGTGGTCAATGGTTGTTATTTGGTTCATGTGTTAATAATCTAAGAGAGGGATTTAATATCTGGCTATTTTTTGACTTACTACATGTTTCCTGTACCTTACTATGTTATGTTACTGTTCATATTATGTTTATTGGAGCTGTCCGATAATCCTACCAGTACACGATGTTTATGTACTGATTCTGCACTTGCTTGTCTTTTTGTGAGTACAGGCGATCTTTTGGCGGCTGACACGCGACCTCACCTGTAGTCCCTGCGCTTTCAGACATCAAGGGTGAGCTACTTTGATTGATCTACCTTGGTCTCTTTCATTTCAGTTATAGCCCACTTGTTTCGGGGTTAGACTCTTGTTTATTTTGGGGTTGCATCCCCGTATTCTAGACATTTGATAGTGTTTTGGTATGATGACTTTCAGGTTCTAGGGAGGGATTTTCTGCAGGTTATTTATAATAGTTGAGATTGTTATTGAATTGCTAGTTTATTTTTTTTCACACTGGTTTTGAGCAGTTAAAATGTTTACGTTTGGGGTCGTTGATGGTTCACTCACCCGGGGGTTGGGTGGGTGCCACTCACGGTGGTCTGGGTCGTGACAAGTCTCTTGTATCTAGAGTTATCTCCCGAATGATATTCCTTCTTATCATGAAAATCAACTAACCTCGATCTCTGATCAATGGGTCACTAGTCGCACAAAGAAAAGGCCCACATGTATTTCATCACCAGATTCAAGCCTATCACTATGATTACTTTATGGTTTCTTTGTAGCTCACACTATCCAAGACTTCTCTCCCTTTCCCTTGCCATATCTAGGAATTGTAACTTCACAAAACATTACAAAAGGGATACTCTAAAATTTCTCACCTAACTATTTCACATGAATATTCCTTGCCTCGCTTTTCATCCACACCTATAAGCTAAGGTGTAACTAATTCACCAAAAAGGAAACATCCAGAACTTCTCATCTAAGCTACTACTTAGCCTCCTCTACTAATAGCTATGACAGTATAAACCAATATCACTGAAGTAATAAAGTGGCAGCATGAGCATCACAGATGAAAGAATACTGATCAGTCTTGACTTACACTTAGCGTGGTCTATCCACTCAAGGTGGGGTCTGAGAAGTCAAGTGCAAAAGCCTGAGTGTCTTACATACTAGACATGTGAAGCATGGTTAGAGTAAGGAAATTATAAGCACAAATTGTTCAAGAAACCTGGTCTGAGCATATACATGATGTAGCATGGTTTCATTAGCCATTAAGGCATATCTTGAGGACTGAACTGAGTACATAGAACTGAACATACTATGAGACATGAGTTTACCTATATAATAATTCTCATAGCATAAAACTTGTATTCATAGAATCGTAGTGTAAGACTGGAATCGCCATCTGGAGAAATTTTTGTTTGTTTTAGGAGCTGAGCATGAAGGTGAATCTGTATGGAGTGCATGAACTTATTCATAAATATGAAACAAATACGTCTGAGTATAGTGTCATGTTGACTGAAGCACTAGGAAATCCGCTTGAATAAGAATGGATTGATATACCATCGGAGCTCTTTCTAGAATTCTATACTAGTTGAGTTGCAAAACTCGACTTGGTTCCTCATTCTATCATCTCCCCCTTAGCTTAAGCATCACCCTTCTAAGTCTTTGAATCTCTCTTCTAGATAGGCTATAATCAATTAACTCTTGTAAGATCGGGGTATCACTGTACTCCCGGACGCTAAACTCTCCCTGATAAGCTATAACTGAAGATGCTAAACCCTTGCTAGGTCTTCTTCTGAGGCATCTCTTAGCTTCATATTTACCCTTAAGGCTATCACTAGAGGACTCATACTCTTACTAGCATATAAAACCACTTCTCCTAACATTTAGCAATCTGACCTTTGCTTATTCGTCTACTAACATCACATCTCTAAGAACACCATATAATATACACCTAGCCTTCTCCATAATTAGCAACCTGAGAATTGTAAAGTAGTTACACATAGCACTGTAGAATCTTTGAATATCATGCAACAACATACTACTCTAGATACACACCTACGTTTCTACCATTCAAGGATCTTCTTCACCTAATTCAAATATCCTCCAAGTCATCTTAACCAACCGCTCTTCCTCTACATACTATCATAGAACCTACACATAACTTATTACTTTTCTCTTAATGCCATCAACCCAATACTCGCCTTATCGATACCTGACTACAACTATATACTCCAGTACAT
>QJPP01004243.1:0-36531 GCA_003996215.1 Jaltomata sinuosa
AAAACAAACCCTCCGGCATCCCATACTAACGGAGCGTACAATCAGCAAACAGCAAACAAGGGTGGAGCCTCAAACAATGAATGATATGATGCATGAAGATCTCAAGTGCCATGGTATCTCTGTATGTACCTCCTCCGGCGCCGATCCGGCCCGGCAGGTAGGTTCCATGGAAGGACACTGCCCGTATACCTCTACTCCACCGTATACCCCTCCTCCGGCACACGCAGCCTGTAGCCCCTGGCCCGGATGGCAAGGTCCATGGAGGTCCCAGACCCCATACTAAAACTCAGTATCAGAACATGTCGTCCGGAAGCAAGTCCGGTATCAGGATAGAGACCCAGTCTCGAATATGCAATGCCAGACCCTGTCCAGGACTAAAGTAGTAGGAAAATGTCTCAAAAACCCCTCCAAGGGTGCCCGGGGATAACCGGGTCTAAACAGTAAAAAGCCATCTCAGGTGCTCGGTCCGACCGAGGCTAAAAATCATCTCAAGTAGCAAGAAAACTCAACTAGCACCCCGGCCCTGCCGAGTCTAGCGTTAATCATAAAACTGATGATTTAAATCATAATTTTTACTTTCTTTTACCCAAGAATATTCACAAGTTAAATCAAACCATTTTCAAAATTATTTCCATCAAAACGGGCCCCCGGGCCATGCAAGGTTTAGAAAACAGTGCCAGTAGGCCCGAAGCCAACACCACAGTAAAACATGGATAAAACCTCTTTATATGCATGGAAATGGTATGATCACACACAATAGCTGCCCCGCAGCTCACAATCAACCTATCGCCCCTGCACAGGCCCACAACTACTCAGCAAGCATAACCAGCCTAGAAGGATAATTCTATGCCCGGGACTCGCGGACATTCCCAAAATCCCACCCTTCTATGTTCCAGAGTCAACAAGGCCTCACAGGACCACAAGGGTAAATAAAATATACCGGCAAATACTACAAACAACGGAGAAACAAAAGTAGGCGGTCATGAATAAAGCGGTCGAGGTCTGTGGTACCAACCTAATAAACCAACCCAAGGATGCCCATTAATACAATTTATTCCTATAATAATGCGGAGTCAGGGAAAATAACCGTAACTTACCTGTCCGTTCGAGAGCGACAAGCCTGCTAAGAACAACGATGTCAAAGCTCGAACCACTCCAAGAAAATCCAAAACTAAATCGGAATCGGATTTGGGATGGAATAACTCGACGTAGATAATTGATTTACTTTATCAAATATATTTTTCTCACAACAAAACCTCTCACGTGAATGAATATTTAAGAATGTGCATAGTTGTATACCTTTATATATAAAACCTTACAACAAGGTCAAATGTTGCCAATAATCATCACTCTGCCACTCCATGATAACATGCTGCCTAACTTCCAAATGATGCCACCATTCACTTTGGTGATTGCTGGCCACTCCCTCCACCTACACGTGGAGTGGAGGTGGCACTTACAAAGCAACAAAATAATATTCTTATCCCGTTATTTATATATTTCGGGTATTGCATAAATTCGTGTATAATAAATAGTAATTTTTTTGAATAATACCGATAAATTATTAGAAAATTATTTCAAACAAAACCTACTATATTATAATAATAAATTTTAACATAACTAAATTTACTATCTCCGTTAAAATATTACGGTGTATAAAAACCTTATAAAATAAATACATAAACAATTATAACGTAACAAAATATTTTTCATAAACCTTTAAAATATTTGAAAAGGCAATAATAATATAATTTTTACCAAATTCAACTTTTAAATAACATATTTTCAAATGCACGCACGATGCTAACAAAATTCTTAAGCCTAGGCTCGTAATTCACCAACGCACGATTTTGATACTCAAAAATTCTCTCGGGATCCTCCCTTATGTTTTATCACTGTTTCAGAACTGAAATGGCGTTTTAAAATGTGAAGTTGAGGCTTAAATCGAGTTTAACCCGACCCGGTTCGCGACCCGGTTCGCAACCCGTTTTCTGCCAGACAGTCCGCGGTAAAACAGTCATAACTTTTTACTCCGAGATCAGTTGGACGTGAGGTTTTGTGCGTTGGAAACTAGACTCGTAGATCTTCGATTTGGTATTTCGGGGGACTTCTAACTCTTCATATATTGAGAGAAAAGCCCTGAGACATTTTACCCAAAGTTCAGGAAATTTGTTAAAGAACTTACGATAATTTTTGCCGACTTGCTTGACTACAAAACTTATAATGCGACCAACAAATGGCCCCGACACCGAAATACCGGTCTTGACGAGCCTTAAGCGACTTGGGTCCGCTACAACAAGCTCTAACGGCACAAGGAAAATGTGTATGTGGAGATGACCGAATGGGTCATTACACTCATCCTTTCCTTGTAGCATTGGATTTTCTTATAATTCTAAATACCTACAAAATGAGAAAATAAAATTAATAATAAAAGATCCTCACGATCACTCGTATTTGCACTCTTTTGTGCTTGTCTAGCATCACTCAAATATACTCACACACTTTAGCCTTTTATCACTCTAGAATCTGGCCAAAGTTGCTATTCAATTCGATTAATTTCTTGCCAAGAGCCACAAATCAACTTTACGGGTAGAATAGATTTTTATTGGTTGAAAACTGAACGGCACAGTAAAATCTAAAGGACTTGAATCAAAAAAATTAACAACAAAATAAAACGATAAAAGTACAAGAAAGAAATTAGCACGAAAGAAAAAAAAATCGGACTCAAAGAACTTGATAAAATTTAGTAGAATAATCTACTAATCAAAATCAAGTTATGAAGACAAAGAAAGATAGAATTAATGAAAAAGAAACTAACTTACCAAGATTTGAAGTAAGAAATTCATGTGAAAATAAATTGGGTTAAATTTTACGGAAAAAGGATCCAAAAAGTGGAGAAAACTTGAAAAGTATCTTGAAAAACACATGGAGCCGTTGCTGGAAGGCTTGGAGCTGACGCCAGGAGGGATAGAGCTGCGGCTGGATGTGGAAGCCACACGGGTGGTGAGGAAGCTATTTCCAAACTTATCTAGCGAAGCCATTTTCCCGAATCTGGATCGTAGAGCCATTTTCACTGAAAATCCTCTTTTTTTGCTGATTTTTTTTTCCCACTTTTTTGGGCCCACCTTATCTAGTATTTACCTTTTTTGGGACCACTAACATCATTTTGCTTTTTTTTCCACTTGGGGTTTTGAATCAAATGTACTTTTTTTTTCTTCCTCAAGAACACATGAAGAACACCAAGAACATTCAAATTTCCAACTTCTTCGATTCTTTACAAAATTGTCCTAAATTTTAGGAGTAGCTTTCCCTCAAGCTAGAGAACAAACCTCAATACTTTTTGACCTCAAAATCAACCTCAAACTTCAAGACTCATTTTTAAGTTCATGAAGTTCTTCAAACCTTCAATCTCAATAATGATAGATTCTTCTTACCAACTCCAAATAACTCAAAATCTTAGATAGACACAAAAAAGATTAGGAAATACGAATCTAGTATCAAAAATAACAACAAAAATACGAATCAAATAAGAAATTTTTGAAACTTTTTTTTCCAATTTTTTTCAAAATCGCCAAGACTAAATTTGTTGGAACAAATCTATTCCAAGCTCTGATACCAGATGATATAATATCAAAAATGCGAAAAATCAAAGAACAAAAAAATAAAGACAAACGAGAGATAAATTATAGAATAATGACAATATGAATAAGAATTGAGAACAATGGTTATAAGAGAACCAATACCTCAACTAACAATATTCCAAAAAGCACCGATTCCATAAAAACAAGACATCAAATTGGAATCAAAGGAAACCAATACTATAAATGTAATGACCCTTTCGGTCATTTACGCATTTTTGCCTTTCTTATAATATTAGAGCTTACCTGTAGCGACCCAAAGTCATTTATGGCTTGCTAGGACCAATAGTTTGATGCTCGGGCCATCTAATTATTCTTTTTGGCCGTTTCTTGTTTTAGAGCTTTAGACTTTTGAAATCGTTGACTTCGGTCAACATTCTTGGTGAACATGCTCAGAATCAAATTCCTACAGTTTCATTAGTTTTGGAGCATAGACTTTGGTTTAGTAGGACCTTTGGTCGGGATCCGGGAGCTTTTCAGCTTGGAATTCTCTCTCGTTCTGTGTTTTCAAGCCAGTTGGGCTTTCCTGGTTGACTTTGGTCAACATTTAGAGATGACGACCTCAGATAAAAATTCCATCAGTGTTGTTAGCTCTGGAACATCGAGTTTAGGCTAGAGGGACCATTGGTTTGGATCCCGAGGCTTTCAGACTTGATTTCTGCCACTGGGTTTCATTTTGGAAATAGTTGGCCTAAGGTTGATCTTTGGGCGTGGGGTCCACTTTTCATTAAATCGACCTCCGATGGAATTTTTGTGGATTCCATTGGATCCAAAATGTCATTTCTAGTTGAATAGCGTGGGTCATTGATGCGCCCAAATTACACCTCTACAAGAAGCGCAAGTTGTCGCTGTTCAAATATAGAACCCAACTAAAGGTTGGGGTCGATCCCACAAGGAATATGGTAGGACTAGGTTTGATTAGTGTTTACTCATGCTTGTAGTTGTTTATTTCCCGCAAAAGTTTTTTTTTTAAAGTAACAAGTAATGATTGTAAATTAAAAGTAAACAAGTAACAATTTCTAATTTCAAGAGTTGTAACCAATTAATGAGATGACTAGGGTAGTGTTTTCCATGAGATCATAACTTAGTAAGGCGTTGTACTTAGTAAACTAGTTTGGTGCTTAGGATGCAGAATTGGTAAGTTAGGTTCACCTAATTCCTCCGGCCGCGGGTGTATGCTTTACTAACCCTTACCCTGGATCCCAGATTAGCTATTCTCGGACAAGGTCAAGCTATTAGATGAGGGTTGGTAGCCTCAAATCTCCGTTGTTAAGCAACCCTTTTCCCATCCGTTACCTCCTTGGTCCGACAAGTAAGGATAAGGCGAGTTCTAACGTTGTGCACCGTTAAAAAGCAATCAAAACGAAGGGAAGAACAATACATGCATAAACACCTCCCTAGATTACCTAAGTACTTTGCCTACTTCATTAATCCTTCATGGTTCCCACAACCCTAGTTGTGGATTTAGCTACTCATGTTCCTAAGTGCACAATTAATGTTTGTTTCAGCAATCATCAATAGATACTTACAATTGAGAATAAAGAAATCCGGAATCTTGAAGAAAAATCTCAAGAACACTTCAATACCAAGAACTTTGAACTATGAATAAATTTAACTCTCAAAACCAAGATCACAATGTTACGAATGTATTTCCTACAAAATATCGTGCATAAAAAAATGTAAAAGAAAACCTAGGAAAAGTATTTATAGACAATGGAAATCCTCTCCTAACAAAACTAGGAAACTGGGCTCGGCAGGGACCACAGGTTGGATGACGATCCATCATTTGAGATGACGGTTTGTGATCTGCTGGGGTCAATCGTGGTCCTGGCTGGTCAATGACTTCTGGCTTGAAGAACTACGGTTGGAACCATGAGTCGTGCTTCTGAATGACGGCTCGTCTCTTGACTCGTGGTTTCTTGGTCCATTTTTGTCCCTTCTCTGGTTCAGTGACTACGACTCACAGAGACGGACCGTACTTTAGAAGTACGGTTTGTACACCAATCCATGCTTTCTGCTACCACTTTTTCTCATTTGCAGTATCTCCGATGATGAGTCTATAGGACGGGCCGTGGTTTCAAACCACGGTCCGTAGACTGAATCATGCTTCTCCTTTGAACTTTACATAGCTACTGGAATTTGGTCTACATGTCACTTGATGGGTCCGTGGTTTGGAACTACAGCCCATAGACTGAGTCGTGCTTTTCCTCCAGAATTTACACAGCTACTGGAATTTGGACCACGAGTCACAAGACGGGTTCATGGTTTGGAACCACGGGCCATCAAGTGATCTGTTGTCCCTGTAGCTTTTCTTCTAGACTTGCACATTCTCTAATGTTTGGACCTCGATTCACTGTGACGGATCCGTCGTTTGAAAGCACGGACCGTCAAGTGACTCGTCTTCACTGTAGTATCCCAGTTTCTTCTCAAGTTCCACATTTTTCTCAAGGATCCATTTTGCTTGCACACTTAACCAAAAACATCAAATCTACAAATAAAACGCTAAAGAACTTGCGAAAATCCTAAGTATTAAGCGTCGAAAGTGATGTATTTCTATGCCACATCAACACCCTCAACTTAAGACTGTTGCTTATCCTCAAGCGACAACAGAAAACCAATCTAACTCGACTATTGGCAAAAGAAAATTATGAACTATGGCAGTCACATGATTTAGCAATTTAGTTCATAACAAGTATCCCCCTCCCTTTTCAATGCAAAACCAGTGCATATGTTCCGTCTATCAAGACAACACAAGAGTATCCACGGATGACATTACACTATCAACAGATGACCTAGCTTACACACATGAGACTTACCCTATCAGTCAGTAGTCACAGTTGCTCTAGTGCCCTCACCACAAAGAAGTCCCATTCGCACAATAACAAAATTACATTCAGGGACTGAACTAAAACACTCACTCTCACAATAGATATTCACGAAATGCATGCACAATACCATAGGCTTGCCCTTATTTTCTAAGCCTCGGTTTTCGAACAATTGGGTTAGGATCACTATAGGACTTTATTCGGCTTGTAACGTAGGCTCGGGGACGGGTATGGTAGATATGGTAAATAGTGACTAAGCCCTCCTTGACACTACACTATCTTTCTTCCACTTATCAGGCCAACTCTATTCTTTTTCTCCCTTTTTATTTTACAACATGTGACGGGTGCTGCATTTGTTTCAAACTCAAAATTATTTTTTTCTTTTCACATTCTCTTTTTCTTTTCTTTTTCGTTCTTTTCTTTTTCTTTAACGTACCCGCTGCACCCGTTACTTTTCCTTTTTACTACTAACTTCTTCTTTTGATACCCCTACTTCGCACTCGCCTCTATAGCAGCCACCCTCAACTTAGGCGATTTGCCTGAGTTGAGGTACACAATGTCCAAGGAGGGACCAGGGACAAACTAAAGGTTCGTAATAAAACGGGGAAGGTGATTAGGTTAGCAAAAAAATAGGTCAATTCTGGCTCAAAATCAGGGATCAAAAGGGTATTTACATCATTTGGTCGGTCATTTGGATAAAGTGGACTATTTCAAATATGGCCTATGATCCTTTCCTAACCAACTATCCTACAACCTAGGCAAGACTAACCGGGTAAGTTCTAGATTGGCACACAAGGCAAGAACAAATCAAATTAAGCTCACACATACCTGGCACAGAGTCAAACAGTTACATGCTAACTATCAGGTTCACGCTCTAGCTTAAGCTATTCATCAGATCGATTAAATTACAAGAACAGATACTATCATGTCACACAAAATTTGGAGGGGTCTCCATTTTTCAATCAAAAATCGCGTTCCAGAAATCATATCACAGACAGCGCTAAGTTCCTTTTCTTCTTTTACTACATACAACCTATACTAAACATGCCGGTTCAATAGAAATAAAAATCCTTAGGGAAAGAACACAGTCAAGAAAACCCTAAGGATTCAGGTACCTTGTGAGTATCCTCATGGGTTGCCTCCCATGCAGCACCTGATTTAA
The DNA here is from genome assembly GCA_003996215.1 of Jaltomata sinuosa. Classification (NCBI taxonomy): domain Eukaryota; kingdom Viridiplantae; phylum Streptophyta; class Magnoliopsida; order Solanales; family Solanaceae; genus Jaltomata; species Jaltomata sinuosa. Next base: position 7,626 of record QJPP01004243.1, read on the forward strand.
CATCGCGGCACGATGCGGGTCTCTCGGCTACTCAGACTTTTCCAAGAGACCCATCAAAATAGAGAACGCCCACTGCAGCCCTCACCCCACCAAAAAGAGATGGGCGTTGCCCTCAATGCACTAATAAAAATACAAACCATAGGGGGGGCGAGAACATACCTGTGGCACCTAAGTGCCGGCGTCGGGTGTCACATCCTTCGGGCCCTTAAGGTTGGTGCCCGTGATGCTCGCATCAACAGAGGCTACCAGGAATGACGAATCAAAGGACAGACCGTGGTTAAGAACCACAGACCATTTCTTTGACACGTCTTTATTCTTTTAGAGACCTGTTTTCTTCCCAGTGACCATGACTTGAATAACGGTCCGTCATTTTGGAAAATGGACCATTTCTGTGAGTCGTGGTCTGTTTCCAGACACCTGTTCTTGCTACTCCAGGAACCATGACTCGATCGATGACCCGTCCTTTGAAAGGATGGTTCGTGAACCAAATTGTGATTTCTGGGAACTCTTGCAGTGTTAATATTTTCCTCCTTATCTGCACAGACAATAAACCTTAGCCTTGGGTTGCCTCCCAAGCAGCGCTTGATTTAACATCGTGGCACGACGCAAGTGTTTTGGCTACTCAGACTTCACCAAAACACTCTTCAATCACTAAAATTACAAATAACATAAAGTAAAGTACAATTTCATGGGTTGCCTCCCATGCAACGCCTGATTTAATGTCGCGGCACGACGCGGGCTGCTTAATTACTCAGACTTCATCAAGCTCCTTGGATGGGATGAACTCATCAATGCTCCAAGCTTCAATCATTTTGACCTCCTTTGCTGTGACAAAATAAGCTTTGATCCGCTGCCCGTTTGCCTTAAACCTTTTTCCCTCATGGTTTTCGAGTTTAATAGCTCCATGGGGAAAAACTTGTACCACCGTGAAGGGTCCAATCCACTTGGACTTCAACTTGCCAGGAAATAAGCAAAGTCTAGAATTGAAGAGCAGGACCAAGTCACCCGGCTGAAAATCTCTTTTCTCTATCTTCCGGTCATGATACAATTTCATCCTTTCTTTGTACAAGGCTGAACTCTCATAGGCATTCAGACTGAATTCATCCAATTCATTCAACTGCCCAAGCCGCTGCAATGATGCTTCAGACCAATCTAAATTCAGCTTCTTCAACGCCCACAAGGCCTTATGCTCTAACTCAACCGGAAGGTAACACGCTTTTCCAAATACAAGCTGATATGGTGACATACCTATTGGGGTCTTAAATACAGTCCGGTACGCCCATAAAGCATCATCTAACTTCCACGACCAATCCTTTCTATTAGCATTTACAGTCTTGGACAGGATTGACTTTATCTCTCTGTTGGAAACCTCCACTTGCCCACTCTTCTGAGGATGATAAGGGGTTGCAACTCTGTGTTTCACTCCATATTTCTCAAGCAAAGCGCGAAACAACTTGTTGCAAAAGTGAGAGCCTTTATCACTAATAATGGCCCTTGGCGTACCGTACCTGGAGAATATGTTCTTTTTCAAAAATGCTGTGATGCATTTTCCTTCATTACTTGGAAGTACAACCGCCTCCACCCACTTTGATACGTAGTCTAAAGCCACCAATATGTACCAGTTCCCGTCGGACAACACGAACGGACCCATGAAGTCTATACCCCAAACGTTAAATAGCTCAATCACAAGGATGGGATTCATAGGGAGCTCATGCCTCCTTGAGATACATCCTTCCCTCTAACATCTGCTGCAAGCCTTAGCAAATTCATGGGCGTCTTTATAGATAGTCGGCCAATAATAGCCACATTACAAGATCTTATGTGCCGTCTGAATACCACTATGATAACCCCCAACAGAGGATGAATGACACGCTTTTAGTATCTCCATCATCTCAGCTTCAGGCAAACATCTCCGTATCATAGCATCAGCACACACACGAAACAAGAATGGCTCTTCCCAGAAGTACTTCTTAACATCAGACATGAACTTCCTCCTTTGGTGAACAGACATATCATCAGGAACTAAATCACTTGACAAATAGTTGGAAATGTCCGCAAACCATGGGATCAAATCTTGAGAAGCAACTAACACTTGTTCGTCAGAAAACCAGTCATCAATCTCTTGCTCATGATTCAGCTTCAGCGTCGCTTCTTCTTCTAGCCTAGACAAATGGTCCGCTACCTGGTTCTCTATACTCTTTCGGTCTTTGACTTCAAAATCAAACTCTTGCAGCAGCAACACCCATCTAATCAGCCTTGGCTTCACATCCTTCTTCTCCATGAGATAACGAAGAGCTGCATGGTCAGTGTGCACCACCACCTTGGTGCCAAGTAAATAAAACCTGAATTTTTCAAATGCAAAGATCACAATAAGCAGCTCCTGTTCAGTCACAGTATAATTTTTCTGAGCGGGGTTAAGTTCTTTGCTAGCGTAGTATATAAGATGGAGGATATTTTCATGCCTTTGTCCTAGGACTGCTCCTAGCGCCAATCCACTAGCATCACACATAAACTTAAAAGGTTGGGACCAATCAGGAGCAATAATGATAGGAGTTGAGATCAACTTCTCCTTAAGGCACTCGAATGCCTTCAGACATGCATCATCAAACATGAACTTTACCTCTTTCTCCAACAGCTTGCACAACGGATTAGCAATTTTGGAGAAGTCCTTAATAATTCTCCTATAAAAGCCAGCATGCCCCAAGAAACTCCAAATTCCCTTCATAGAAACTGGTGGAGGCAATTTTTCAATCACCTCAATCTTCACTCTATCAACCTCTATACCCTCCTTCAAAATTTGATGACCAAGCACTATGCCCTCTTTGACTATGAAGTGACACTTTTCCCAATTCAGCACTAGGTTGCACTCTTCACATTGTTTCAATACACAGCCCAGATGATCTAGGCAATCTTCAAAAGAGTCACCTACCACTGAGTTAGCCTGATAAGTGGAAGAAAGATAGCGTAGTGTCAAGGAGGGCTTAGTCACTATTTACCATATCTACCATACCCATCCTCGAGCCTACATTACAAGCCGAATAAAGTCCTATAGTGATCCTAACCCAATTGTTCAAAAATCGAGGCATAGAAAATAAGGGCAAGCCTATGGTATTGTGCATGCATTGCTTGAAAAACTATTGTGAGAGTGAGTGTTTTAGTTCAGTCCCTAAAATGTAATTTTGTTGTTGTGCGAATGAGACTTCTTTATGGTGAGGGCACTAGAGGAACTGTGACTACTGACTGATAGGGTAAGTCTCATGTGTGTATGCTAGGTCATCGATTGATAGTGTAATGTCATCCGTGGATACTCTTGTGTTGTCTTGATAGATGGAACATATGCACTGGTTTTGCATTGAAAAGGGAGGGGGATACTTGTTATGAACTAAATTGCTAAATCATGTAACTGCCATAGTTCCTAATTTTCTTTTGCGAATAGTCGAGTTAGATTGGTTTTCTGTTGTCGCTTGAGGATAAACAACAGTCTTAAGTTGAGGGTGTTGATGTGGCATAGAAATACATCACTTTCGACGCTTAATACTTAGGATTTTCGCAAGTTCTTTAGCGTTTTATTTGTAGATTTGATGTTTTTGGTTAAGTGTGCAAGCAAAATGGATCCTTGAGAAAATGTGGAACTTGAGCAGAAACTGAGATACTATAGTGAAGACGAGTCACTTGACAGTCCATGCTTTCAAATGACGGATCCGTCACAGTGAATCGTGGTCCAAACTTCAGAGAATGTGCAAGTCTAGAAGAAAAGCTACAGGGACAACGGATCACTTGACGACCCGTGGTTCCAAACCATGGACCCGTCTTATGACTCGTGGTCCAAATTCCAGTAGCTGTGTAAATTTTGGAGGAAAAGCATGACTTAGTCTACGGGCCGTAGTTCCGAACCACGGACCCATCAAGTGACACGTAGACCAAATTCCAGTAGCTATGTAAAGTTTGAAGGAGAAGCACGATTCAGTCTATGGACCGTGGTTTGAAACCACGTCCCGTCCTATAGACTCATCATCGGAGATACTGCAGATGAGAAAAAGTGGTAGCAAGAAGCATAGATTGGTATACGAACCGTACTTCTAAAGTACGGTCCGTCTCTGTGAGTCGTAGTCACTGAACCAGAGAAGGGACAAAAATGGACCAAGAAACCACGAGTCAAGAGATGAGCCGTCATTCAGAAGCACGACTCATGGTTCCAGCCGTAGTTCTTCAAGCCAGAAGTCATTGACCAGCCAGGATCATGGTTGACCCCAACAGAGCATGAACCATCGCCCCAAATGATGGATCGTCATCCAACCCATGGTCCCTACCGAGCCCAGTTTCCTAGTTTTGTTAGGAGAGGATTTCCATTGTCTATAAATACTTTTCCTAGGTTTTATTTTACATTTTTTTATGCATGATATTTTGTAGGAAATACATTCGTAACATTGTGATCTTAGTTTTGAGAGTTAAATTTATTCATAGTTCAAAGTTCTTGGTACTGAAGTGTTCTTGAGATTTTTCTTCAAGATTCCGGATTTCTTTATTCTCAATTGTAAGTATCTATTGATGATCGCTCAAACAAACATTAATTGTGCACTTAGGAACATGAGTAGCTAAATCCACAACTAGGGTTGTGGGAACCATGAAGGATTAATGAAGTAGGCAAAGTACTTAGGTAATCTAGGGAGGTGTTTATGCATGTATTGTTCTTCCCTTCATTTTGATTGCTTTTTAACGGTGCACAACGTTAGAACTCGCCTTATCCTTACTTGCTGGACCAAGGAGGTAACAGATGGAAAAAGGGTTGTTTAACAGCGGAGATTTGAGGCTACCAACCCTCATCTAATAGCTTGACCTTGTCCGAGAATAGCTAATCTGGGATCCAGGGTAAGGGTTAGTAAAGCATACACCCGCGGCCGAACCAAGGCGTGTGCTGAAATTCACCTAGTTGCCAGACCAAGGAATTAGGTGAACCTAACTTACCAATTCTGCATCCTAAGAACCAAACTAGTTTACTAAGTACAACGCCTTACTAAGTTATGATCCCATGGGAAACACTACCCTAGTCATCTCATTAATTGGTTTCAACTCTTGAAATTAGAAACTGTTACTTGTTTACTTTTAATTTACAATCATTACTTGTTACTTTAAAAAAAAAAACTTTTGCGGGAAATAAACAACTACAAGCATGAGTAAACACTAATCGAACCTAGTCCTACCATATTCCCTGTGGGATCGACCCCAACCTTTAGTTGGGTTCTATATTTGAACAGCGACAACTTGCGCTTCTTGTAGAGCTGTAATTTGGGCGCATCAATGACCCAAGATATTCAACTAGAAATGACATTTCGAATCCAATGGAATCCACAAAAATCCCATCGGAGGTCGATTTAATGAAAAGTGGACCCCACGCCCAAAGATCAACCTTAGGCCAACTATTTCCAAAATGAAACCCAGTGGCAGAAATCAAGTCTGAAAGCCTCGGGATCCAAACCAATGGTCCCTCTAGCCTAAACTCGATTTTCCAGAGCTAACAACACTGATGGAATTTTTATCTGAGGTCGTCATCTCTAAGTGTTGACCAAAGTCAACCAGGAAAGCCCAACTGGCTTGAAAACACAGAACGAGAGAGAATTCCAAGCTGAAAAGCTCCCGGATCCCGACCAAAGGTCCTACTAAACCAAAGTCTATGCTCCAAAACTAATGAAACTGTAGGAATTTGATTCTGAGCATGTTCACCAAGAATGTTGACCGAAGTCAACGATTTCAAAAGTCTAAAGCTCTAAAACAAGAAACGGCCAAAAAGAATAATTAGATGGCCCGAGCATCGAACTATTGGTCCTAGCAAGCCATAAATGACTTCGGGCCGCTACAGGTAAGCTCTAATATTATAAGAAAGGCAAAAATGCGTAAATGACCGAAAGGGTCATTACATTTATAGTATTGGTTTCCTTTGATTCCAATTTTATGTCTTGTTTTTATAGAATCGGTGCTTTTTGGAATATTGTTAGTTGAGGTATTGGTTCTCTTATAACCATTGTTCTCAATTCTTATTCATATTGTCATTATTCTATAATTTATCTCTCGTTTGTCTTTGTTTTTTTGTTCTTTGATTTTTCGCATTTTTGATATTGTATCATCTGGTATCAGAGCTTGGAATAGATTTGTTCCAACAAATTTAGTCTTGGCGATTTTGAAAAAGATTGAAAAAATTGAAAAAAAAAAGTTCCAAAAATTTCTTATTTGATTCGTATTTTTGTTGTTATTTTTGATACTAGATTCGTATTTCCTAATCTTTTTTGTGTCTATCTAAGATTTTGAGTTATTTGGAGTTGGTAAGAAGAATCTATCATTATTGAGATTGAAGGTTTGAAGAACTTCATGAACTTGAAAATGAGTCTTGAAGTTTGAGGTTGATTTTGAGGTCAAAAAGTATTGAGGTTTGTTCTCTAGCTTGAGGGAAAGCTACTCCTAAAATTTAGAACAATTTCGTAAAGAATCGAAGATGTTGGAAATTTGAATATTCTTGGTGTTCTTCATGTGTTCTTGAGGAAGAAAAAAAAAGTACATTTGATTCAAAACCCCAAGTGGAAAAAAAAGCAAAATGATGTTTGTGGTCCCAAAAAAGGTAAATACTAGATAAGGTGGGCCCAAAAAAGTGGAAAAAATAAAATAAAAATCAGAAAAAAAGAGGATTTCAGTGAAAACGACTCGATAAAATGGCTCTACGATCCAGATTCGGGAAAATGGCTTCGCTAGATAAGTTTGGAAATAGATTCCGCACCACCCGTGTGGCTTCCACATCCAGCCGCGGTTCTATCCCTCCTGGCGTCAGCTCCAAGCCTTCCACTAACGGCTCCATGTGTTTTTCAAGATACTTTTCAAGTTTTCTCCACTTTTTGGATCCTTTTTCCGTAAAATTTAACCCAATTTATTTTCACATGAATTTCATACTTCAAATCTTGGTAAGTTAGTTTCTTTTTCATTAATTCTATCTTTCTTTGTCTTCATAACTTGATTTTGATTAGTAGATTACTCTACTAAGTATTATCAAGTTCTTTGAGTCCAATTTTTTTTTCTTTTGTGCTAATTTCTTTCTTGTACTTTTATCGTTTCATTTTGTTGTTAATTTTTTTGATTCAAGTCCTTTAGATTTTATTGTGCCGTTTAGTTTTCAACCAATAAAAATCTATTCTACCCGTAAAGTTGATTTGTGGCTCTTGGCAAGAAATTGATCGAATTGAATAGCAACTTTGGCCAGATCCTAGAGTGATAAAAGGCTAAAGTGTGTGAGTATATTTGAGTGATGCTAGACAAGCACAAAAGAGTGCAAATACGAGTGACCGTGAGGAGCTTTTTATTATTAATTTTATTTTCTCATTTTGTAGGTACTTAGAATTATAAGAAAATCCAATGCTACAAGGAAAGGATGAGCCGAGGAGACAATTCCTGGGAACAAAAGTGGATATTTGTGGATCTTTATATTCTCTCTTATTCTTGATGACTGGTGCTATGCAAACTACATCAATCCTCCTATGATAGAATACTTGAGGATACCTTGTGTGTTGAAGCGAGACTTGTTTCTTACTACGAAATGATATTGATTTACTGAGAATAGCAAAGGTAAAGTCACAAGAGTAGACTTTTGAGGAAACATCCCCAAGGTGTTCTACCAAGATCTTCCAGGTAGTCTCTCTGCAAGTGAGATGGTACCACCAGAAGAAAAACTGGCTTGGCTTGGAATGCTTAAGACAAAAAATGTCTTTGAACCAAACCCAAGTATTCTAAATGACCAATGGATCCATCCAGATAACCAAATAAGGATAAAATTGTATGTTACCACATATACCCTTAAACAGAGAGAATCCTCTAGAGATTCATGGATGAATGATATGAGGAGAATCGGTTGTGAGATTGAATTCTTCAAATGGTTTGAAATTACTGGCAAAATTGAAAATTGCATTGAGTCATTACAGGTTATCATTAATAAATGGTATACTTCTTCCAATAAGGTTGTTGAATCTATTACTCCCCCTCTAGAAGGAATTAACATCCCTATTACTGGAACAATAATTAAAGCTTCCCCTTTTAAAGAGAAAAGTGATAAGACTGGCGCTTTACTCACAGTTGCAGACATTGATCGAGTAGTAAAACAAAATAACTACTCAAACCAAATTCTTAATGTCATCTCCAGACAAATAGAAGATACCAAACCAACCATTAGTGGAAGACCAACTCCGACTTCTACTTCATATAGTCATAAAATTAAAACCTACCCAGGGTTTAGAATCCCAGAATTTTCCAAAGAAAAATTCCCTAAACTATCTGATACTTTTGAAGTAACTAGAAATATCATTGAAAAAATCAATGCCCAACTTAACAATTTCAACATTTCAAAAAAGGATGATAAAACCCCAAAAAAGGTTTCTACCCTTCAGGAGAAATCCGTTCAAACCCTCCAAGAGAAATCTACTCTCCTTCAAAAACTTTCCAATAGTCGTTTTCATAACATGAAAAACTATCATAACAAACCTTCTTTCCCAGACTTGCAGTATGAGGAAAATGTGTTCTTATCCACTTCTTCTCATGAAGGAAGAAGCATCACTGAATGGAACATTGATGGCCTAGCTGAGCATCAGATATACAATAAACTTCATGAAATGGGAGTTGCTATAACAGCCTATAAAATGAGAGGCTTCACAGATAAAGATGCTGCGTCCATGGTAGCTGCAGGTTTCACCGGAATGCTAAAACGTTGGTGGGATAACTATTGCACGGATGAGACTAAGCATCTCATTATCAATGCAACTGCAACGGAGACAGTTGCTAAATTAGAAGGTGGCAGTCAAACTACTTCTCTAGTTACAAGAGAAGATGCCTGTGCTACCCTTTTATATCATATCGCTAAGCATTTCATTGGCGAGCCAAAGTTATTTCAAGATAGGAGTCTCCAAATCTTGAGTAATCTGAGTTGTCCGAATCTGGACAACTTTATTCATTACAAGCATGCCTTTCTCAGCAAGGTTATGATCCGTCCAGATTGTAATTTGGATTTCTGGAAGGAATGCTTCATCAGCGGTTTACCTCCCCTTTTTGCAGATAAAGTAAGGACAAAGATTCAGGATCACAATGACGGTCGTATTCCTTACAACAATTTGACTTATGATGATTTAATAAGCACCATCAATGTTGTAGGACTTGAGCTCTGCATAGTCATTAAGCTTAAGCATCAGCTTAAGAAAGAATAGTCATCTTCCAATAAAAAACTTGGAAGTTTTTGTAGAGATTTTGGCTTTATCACTCTCCCAGATAAAATTAAGAAGGATAAAAGTGAGAAGAAATCTCACAGGAAGAAATCCCGAAGAAGGGATGATTCTGCAAGACCTAGGAAAAAGAAGTTCAGGTACAAAAGGCCTAGGGATGCAAAAATAGATGTATGTTGGACATGTGGAAAAACAGGTCATAAAGCTAATGAATGTCGATCCAAAACCAAGAAGAAAAAGATCAATCTTCTTAATATCGATGAAGATACCAAAGGAAAACTCCTTGCTATACTTGTTGAACCTTTTTTTGAATCTTCAGATACGTCTGATGAATACAGCGATGATGAAGATATTAATCTTGATTACGAATCAGACGACAGTCAATCGGGAAAAGATTGCACTTGTACCGAAGCTTTTTGTACTTGTGACAATACATCCCAATCCATTCGAGTACTTTCGGATCATTCGAAAGAAGCTCTTTTTGACGTTATTCAACACATTACTGATGATGAGGCTAGGAAACATTTTCTCCTAGAACTCAAAGCCATTATTCTCAACACAGATAAACCAAAATCCCGTCCGGTTGTTGAACCATTCAGCATGAAACAAATCATGAATCGTTCAGATAGTCATTCTGAACCCTCTATCTCTTATCTTCGTCATGAAGTATCTAGTCTTAAAGAAGAAATTAGAGATATCAAATCTCGACTAGGAAAAGTCAAAATAGATGTTCTTACAGATCAGGTCCTTGAAAAGGCCACTCTATAAGAACCAGATTCAGACCAAGACAATGAGGTTGACTCAATCAACAATGACCACTTGGCTGAACCATTTGCCGCCAATACCGATAACCATCCTTCTACCTCTGTCGCTCCAGGAGTAACGGTAATCTCGTCAATAAGACCTCAGAGTCATCATATTCCTATTAGAATTGTTGTTAACAAACATTTTGTTATTAACAAAGTTGCTTTGCTTGACAGTGGTGCAGATCGGAATTGCATAGTAAAGGTTATAGTTCCTACAATGTATTTGCAAAAAATTACTTCAAAATTATACTCCGGTACAGGAGAACTTTTGAAAATTAATTATAAGCTTTCTAAAGCTCATATTTGCAAAAATGGCATTTGTTTAACAAATGACTTTGTAATAACAAAAGATATCAATGAAGATATTATTCTTGGAATACCTTTTATCACTCAGATAAAACCTTATTTTACTGACTTAAATGGTATTAATACTACTATACTCGGAAAAGATTTACATTTTCCTTTTGTTAAAACCCTTTCACAAGATGAAAGTAATTTCATAAGAGAAAATACAGTTTTTCGAATTAATAACCTTTCACAGCATATCACCTTTCTAAAGGATGAAATTCGTGTTAAGAAAATCGAACAGAGTTTAAAAACCCCGGAGATGGTTAGTAAGATGGCCAACCTTCAAAAGACTTTTGAAGGAGAAATATGTTCCGATTTTACAAATACGTTTTGGGAACGAAAAAGACATATTGTTGACTGAGCACACATTGAAGGATTCAATGAACAAGACATCACTACTAAGGCAATGCCCATTCATATGAATCACGAGATAATGGAATTTTGAAAGAAAGACATTAACACTCTTTTAAAAAACAAGATTATCAGGATTTCCAAATCACCTTGGAGTTGTTCTGCTTTCTACGTTAATAAAAACATGGAGAAAGAAATAGGAGCACCGAGACTGGTAATCAACTATAAACCTTTAAACTCCATTTTAAAATAGATCAGGTACCTCATACCTAACAAACGAGATCTTTTAAAAAGAACTTTTAAAGCTAATATTTATAGCAAGTTTAATATGAAATCAGGGTTTCGGCAAATTCAGATTTCTGAAAAATATAAATATAAAACTGCTTTCAATGTCCCATTTGGACAATATGAATGGAATGTAATGCCTTTTGGGCTTAAGAATGCCCCTTCTGAATTTTAAAATATCATGAATTCCATATTCAATGATTATTCTTATATGTCAATTATCTACATTGATGATGTGTTGATCTTTTCAGAGAATATTGATTCTCATTTCAAACACCTTAATACATTCCTCAAAATTGTGAAGAATAATGGTTTGGTTGTTAGTGCTAAGAAAATGGTACTCTTTCAAACCGTTATCAGATTTTTAGGACATGATCTTTATCAAGGATCCTACAAACCTATTTGCAGGGCCATTGAGTTCTCCTCCAAATTTCCCAATGAAATTCCTGACAAAACCCAACTTCAGAGGTTCCTAGGAAGTTTAAATTATGTTGCTGACTTCATTCCAAAAGTTAGACATGTTTGTGAACCCCTTTATAAAAGGCTTAGAAAAAACCCAGTCCCTTGGAGTACTGAACAAACCCAAGCTGTCATTCGTGTCAAAGCTTTAGTCCAAGCTATTCCTTGTCTAGGAATCCCTAACCCTAATGCATTTATGATTGTTGAGACTGATGCATCTGATGCAGGATATGGAGGAATTCTTAAAAAAAAAAGTAGATCCTGAATCTACAGAGCAATTAGTTCATTTTACATCTGGAATCTGGAATTCCGCTCAAAAAAATTATTCAACAATAAAAAAGGAAGTTTTGTCTATAGTGTTATGTATCACTAAATTTCAAGATGACCTTATAAACAATTTTTTTTATTAAGAGTAGACTGTAAATCTGCTAAATAAATCTTGCAAAAAGATGTTAAAAATTTAGTTTCAAAACAAATATTTGCTAGATGGCAAGCCCTACTATCTAGCTTTAATTTTAAAATTGATTTTATTAAAGGAGAAGATAATTCTCTACCAGATTTCCTAACTCGTGATTTCTTGCAGGGAAAGCATGAGGCCATTTAAACCCATTGCTCCTTCCAAAGGAGACAGTCTTCTCAAAGCTAAAATAGCTAGACCATTTATCCTGACCCCTTTAACTCCAGCAAAAAATGAAGCTCAACAAAGGCCTGAACTAACCTTCCAAAATAAGTTCACAGCCTTAGCCAATTATCCACGGCTACCTTGCCCTTCGCAACCACCAAAGTTGCTTTGTCCACCTCAACCTAAGACAATCAATCTGAGGCCTATAAAACCCATGATCAAGGAGCATCTTGTAGCTCCATTCAGGCCAAAGAAAATTATACCATAAAACCACCTGAGTCTTTCGCCCAAGCTGTTAACCCTGAGTTAACTAGAACCATTCCCTCCAAATCAAATCCAAAAGAAGAATCTTTTGATTTTATTATTTCGCAGGTACTGCCAATAATAGCATTAAATAAAGAATACAACAATGTTGATACAAATGATTTGATCAGACCTTGCTACATAGATTCAAATTATGTGGATACTGATAATCCATTAAAAACCAGAAGGTTCTATGAGGCTATTCTTGTTGATACCGATTCAATAGAGATTGAACATTCCAGGGATGAGAACAACCCTGCCTATATCAATTATTCAAGATTTACTATCAAAAAAATCTGGGATCCATTTGAATGGTTTGCAGGCCATTTATATACTCCTATCGCATTATCAATGACGCATAGGCCACAGACCTACAACTGGTATGACTATAAGTCAGCATGGATGAATTTCCTTTATTTAAGACCAAGACACACTTGGTTCGTGAAATACAGTCCAAGTATTATCAAAGCTACCATTCCTCGATGGTTTTATGAATGGTGAAGTTTATTTGGAGGAATCGAAAAGATCCTTCCCCAATAATTTCTCAGCAGATTTGAAGAATTTCAAATTAAAAAAGAAATTACCACATTATCAGAGCATATCAAATTATGCAAATATTATATTCAGAAAAGAATATCCTATATCATTACTTGGAATTTTTCTAAGACTGATATGGAACGAATTAAATATTTGTGTAAACAAATTCAAGTTAAAGGTTGGGTTCCCAAACAACCTAAAACTAAAGTCCAGATGAATCCATCATCAAAGTCTCCATCAACAAAGAATTCTTCCAAAGAAGCGCTCAAGAAGAAATTAGAAGATGCATTGGAAAACATAGATGAATATGAAGAATCACAGATCATGAAAATGATAAAAGATGCCGCTTCTACAGAAAGCAACAGTGAAGATAATGGTGATATGTGTAAACCCAAAGGTTTGGCCTTGGATTACATGGATCTCTATTATGAATAGGAAAAGGACCCTTGTGGAATAATAGAGGCAAAGCCAAAATTATTTTTCCATTATGTGTCATTTCACTATTCTAAATTGGCATCCGATGAGAAGCTAAAAGACAAACCAATTACTCCATTATCTTTGTAGATAAGAAGACAAAGACTCCACCTTTCAAAAAGAGATTCCCATTTAGTCACTTCAACAAAAGAAGCGGGCCCTCATGTTTCCATTGGGAAAAAGAGATTCCCACTATCCCTACTTTATTAAAAGTAGGACCCTCCATTAGTGTCGGCAAGATCACAATCGTCCACCTGTTCGTCTATGATGAAAAGGGCAACCCTTCTCCTCCCTTCCTCTCCTATATAAGGAATACTTCATTAATGTTTAGGAATCAGAACAATTCATAGTTAATATTATGAAATCCTTTTCTTAAAGTATCTCCCTGTAAAAGTTTCCACTGTTTTCTCCTATGCATCAATAAATTTGTAAGTTTTTCATTCGTATACTCTCGTTCCATTTTATTTGTATCAGAGCCATGTTGGGAGTTTATGTACTTAGCATGAGCGGCTAAGCACATATACTGTCTAAGGCATGGCAAAAATCATTTTAAGAAGTATTTTAATAATTTACTTTAAGATGTTTGTTTGTATAAGATTATTGTTTTATATATCCTGTTCCCATGAACTGTTTCTATACTTGGTGTGAGGTATTCATTCTTTCCTAAGTGTGTGAGGTAGCTGAATAATACCCGGTGCATACGTTGGCTTGCCCGATTTGAAGGTCGTCAAGCCAGGAGGGCGTCTAGACCTGTTAATGGTGATCCCGTAGCCAAGATAACTCTAGGAAAGAACAGATATAAAACCAAGAGACCTCTCTTAGAAACATATAATTAGGATCTTTGATATACTTGACAATACGCTGTATATGCAAGCATGCTTATTGTATTTTATTTTAAAACTTGTTAAAAGATTTTGCACTATAAGCCCTTAGGACAGTATTTTCTCACAATGGAAAATAATCAACACATTTTAAATTCTCTTAATTTATCTTCTCAAGCAACTAAGATTGCTAAACTATAAAATGATTTACAAAACTGGAATTTACCAGAAGAACCTTTTAAAAAGATTTACCACTTAGGTAATTTCAGTTATATTACTCGTCACAATATTAAAACTTGTGAATCTACTATTTCTATTAATAATTCTCTAGAAATTATTAAATTACTTAAAAATAATGATATCAATCGTTATAAAAATAATTTTAATTATTTGCATATTGGTTTAGTGCAAGTGGCTGTCAAACCTCTTTTCCGTAAAGGCCTTGATATTCCGTAAAGGCTTGACAGCCACTTGCACTAAACCAATATACAAATAATTAAAATTATTTCTATAACGATTGATATAATTATTTTAAAGTAATTTAATAATTTATAGAGAATTATTAATAACAATAGTAGATTCACAAGTTTTAATATTGTGACGAGTAATATAACTGAAATTACCTAAGTGGTAAATCTTTTTAAAAGGTTCTTCTGGTAAATTCCAGTTTTGTAAATCATTTTCTAGTTTAGAAATCTTAGTTGCTTGAGAATATAAATTAAGATAATTTAAAATGTGTTGATTATTTTCCATTGTGAGAAAATACTGTCCTAAGGGCTTATAGTGCAAAATCTTTTAACAAGTTTTAAAATAAAATACAATAAGCATGCTTGCATATACAGAGTATTGTCAAGTATATCAAAGATCCTAATGATATGTTTCTAAGAGAGGGTCTCTTGGTTTTATATCTGTTCTTTCCTAGAGTTATCTTGGCTACGGGATCACCATTAATATGTCTAGATGCCCTCCTGGCTTGATGACCTTCAAATCGGGCTAGCCAACGTATGCCCCGGGTATTATTCAGCTACCTCACACACTTAGGAAATAATGAATACCTCACACCAATTATAGAAACAGTTCATGGCAACAGGATATATAAAACAATAATCTTATACAAACAAACATCTTAACGTAAATTATTAAAATACTTCTAAAATGATTTTTGCCATGCCTTAGATAGTATATGTGCTTACCCGCTCATGCTAAGTACGTATACTGTCAACATGGCTCTGATACCAATAAAATGGAATGAGAGTATACGAATGAAAAACTTACAAATTTATTGATGCATAGGAGAAAACAACGGAAACTTTTACAGGGAGATACTTTAAGAAAAGGATTTCAGAATATTAACTATGAATTGTTCTTTCTTAAGCTGATGCTTAAACTTAATGTCTGTGCAGAGCTCAAGTCCTACAACGTTGATGGTGCTTATTAAATCACCATAAGTCAAATTGTTGTAAGGAATACGATCGTCATTGCGATCCTGAATCTTTGTCCTTACTTTATCTGCAAAAAGGGGAGGTAAACCGCTGATGAAGCGTTCCTTCCAAAAAGCCAAATTACAATCTAGACGGATCATAACCTTGCTGAGAAAGGCATGCTTGTAATGAATAAAGTTGTCCAGATTCGGACAACTCAGATTACTCAAGATTTGGAGACTCCTATCTTGAAATAACTTTGGCTCGCCAATGAAATGCTTAGCGATATGATATAAAAGGGTAGCACAAGCATCTTCTCTAGTAACTTGAGAAGTAGTTTGACTGCCACCTTCTAATTTATCAACTGTCTCTGTTGCAGTTGCATTGATAATGAGATGCTTAGTCTCATCCGTGCAATAGTTATCCCACCAATGTTTTAGCATTCCTGTGAAACCTGCAGCTACCGTGCATGCAGCATCTTTATCTGTGAAGCCTCTCATTTTATAGGCTGTTATAGCAACTCCCATTTCATGAAGTTTATTGTATATCTGATGCTCAGCTAGGCCATCAATGTTCCATTCAGTGATGCTTCTTCCTTCATGAGAAGAAGTGGATAAGAACGCATTTTCCTCATATTGCAAGTCTGGGAAAGAAGGTTTGTTATGATAGTTTTTCATGTTATGAAAACGACTATTGGAAAGTTTTTGAAGGAGAGTAGATTTCTCTTGGAGGGTTTGAACGGATTTCTCCTGAAGGGTAGAAACCTTTTTTGGGGTTTTATCATCCTTTTTTGAGATGTTGAAATTGTTAAGTTGGGCATTGATTTTTTCAATGATATTTCCTGTTACTTCAAAAGTATCAGATAGTTTAGGGAATTTTTCTTTGGAAAATTCTGGGATTCTAAACCCTGGGTAGGTTTCAATTTTATGACTATATGAAGTAGAAGCCGGAGTTGGTCTTCCACTAATGGTTGGTTTGGTATCTTCTATTTGTCTGGAGATGACATGAAGAATTTGGTTTGAGTAGTTGTTTTGTTCTACTACTCGATCAATGTCTGCAACTGTGAGTAAAGCGCCAGTCTTATCACTTTTTTCTTTAAAAGGGGAAGCTTTAATTATTGTTCCTGTAATAGGGATGTTAATTCCTTCTAGAGGGGGAGTAATAGATTCAACAACCTTATTGGAAGCAGTATACCATTTATTAATGATAACCTGTAATGACTCAATGCAATTTTCAGTTTTGCCAGTCATTTCAAACCATTTGAAGAATTCAATCTCACAACCAATTCTCCTCATATCATTCATCCATGAATCTCTAAAGGATTCTCTCTGTTAAAGGGTATAGGTGGTAACATACCATTTTCTCCTTATTTGGTTATCTGGATGGATCCATTGGTCATGTAGAGTACTTGGGTTTGGTTCAAAGACATTTTTTGTCTTAAGCATTCCAAGGCAAGTCGGTTTTTCTTCTGGTGGTTCCATCTAACTTGGTGAGGGACTACCTGGAAGATATTGGTAGAACACCTTGGGGATGTTTCCTGAAAAGTCTACTCCTGTGACTTTACCTTTGATGTTGTCATTGGTTATGCTATCATCTTCCTTCGGGGTTTTTGAAGGAGACACCGGTCTGGGAACAAGTTTCGAAAGACATGATGTTGAAGGACAGGAAGAAGACGATCTTCTGTATGGCGAAGAGCTCGAATTTTCAAGAAATTTGAGGTCAATCGATCCGTCAGGGAACTGAATGACTCTTTCAATTTGATGTCTCTCAGAATGAGATGAAGAGGGTATGGTGATGGCGTCAAATGCCAATCACTATTTGAAAGAATATTGTCCCATCTTAAAAGACGGGGAACAAAGATAGTACTATGGTCATGGTTGGCTTCCATTAGCATAGTTTCACCTCTAGGGATCTCAATTCGAGCCTTAGGTGCAAGAGTGGTTTTCATAAGCCTATGGTATACTCGATAGATAATCGCTATCTCTCGAGTATTGGCTTTGCTGTTTAGATTCTTGGTTTAAACATTGAGAGTCAAAGTATCCATGACATTAGGATCATTAATATCCACTGAAAAGT
Source organism: Jaltomata sinuosa (assembly GCA_003996215.1). NCBI lineage: Eukaryota > Viridiplantae > Streptophyta > Magnoliopsida > Solanales > Solanaceae > Jaltomata > Jaltomata sinuosa. The sequence goes on from QJPP01004243.1 coordinate 25,374, forward strand.
TAGGATAACAATTAAAGTAAACCGGGCCATTCGCTAGGTTACTCTGGAGGACTCCTAACAGTGAATCATCAAAATTAAGAAATCTGTCGTCTCTAAGGAGGACACAAACAGGAATATCAAGGCCTTTACGAAAAAGAGGCTTGACAGCCACTTGCACTAAACCAATATGCAAATAATTAAAATTATTTCTATAACGATTGATATCATTATTTTTAAGTAATTTAATAATTTCTAGAGAATTATTAATAGCAATAGTAGATTCACAAGTTTTAATATTGTGATGAGTAATATAACTGAAATTACCTAAGTGGTAAATCTTTTTAAAAGGTTCTTCTGGTAAATTCCAGTTTTGTAAATCATTTTCTAGTTTAGCAATCTTAGTTGCTTGAGAAGATAAATTAAGAGAATTTAAAATGTGTTGATTATTTTCCATTGTGAGAAAATACTGTCCTAAGGGCTTATAGTGCAAAATCTTTTAACAAGTTTTAAAATAAAATACAATAAGCATTCTTGCATATATAGAGTATTATCAAGTATATCAAAGATCCTAATGATATGTTTCTAAGAGAGGGTCTCTTGGTTTTATATATGTTCTTTCCTAGAGTTATCTTGGCTACGGGATCACCATTAACAGGTCTAGACGCCCTCCCGGCTTGACGAACTTCAAATCGGGCTAGCCAACGTATGCATCGGGTATTATTCGGCTACCTCACACACTTAGGAAAGAATGAATACCTCACACCAAGTATAGAAACAGTTCATGGGAACTGGATATATAAAAACAATAATGTTATACAAACAAATATCTTAAAGTAAATTATTAAAATACTTTTTAAAATGATTTTTGCCATGCCTTAGACAGTATATGTGCTTAGCCGCTCATGCTAAGTACATAAACTCCCAACATGGCTCTGATACAAATAAAATGGAACGAGAGTATACGAATGAAAAACTTACAAATTTATTGATGCATAGGAGAAAACAACGGAAACTTTTATAGGGAGATACTTTAAGAAAAGGATTTCAGAATATTAACTATGAATTGTTCTGATTCCTAAACATTAATGAAGTCTTCCTTATATAGGAGAGTAAGGGAGGAGAAGGGTTGCCCTTTTCATCATAGACGGACAGGTGGACGATTGTGATCTTTCCGACACTAATGGAGGGTCCTACTTTTAATAAAGTAGGGATAGTGGGAATCTCTTTTTCCCAATGGAAACATGAGGGCCCGCTTCTTTTGTTGAAGTGACTAAATGGGAATGTCCTTTTGAAAGGTGGAGTCTTTGTCTTCTTATCTTCAAAGATAATGGAGTAATTGGTTTGTCTTTTAGCTTCTCATCGGATGTCAATTTAGAATAGTGAAATGCCACATAATGGAAAAATAATTCCGGATTTGCCTCCATTTTTTCACAAGGGTCCTTTTCCTATTCATAATAGGGATCCATGTAAGCCAAGGCCAAACCTTTGGGCTTACACATATCACCATTATCTTCACTGCTGCTTTCTGTAGAAGCGACATCTTCTATCATTTTCATGATATGTGATTCTTCATATTTATCTAAGTTTTCCAATGCATCTTCTAATTTCTTCTTGAGCGCGTCTTTGGAAGAATTCTTTGTTGATGGAGACTTTGATGATCTATTCATCTGGACTTTAGTTTTAGGTTGTTTGGGAACCCAACCTTTAACTTGAATTTGTTTACATAAATATTTAATTCGTTCAATATCAGTCTTAGAGAAATTCCAAGTAATGATATAGGATATTCTTTTCTGAATATAATATTTGCATAATTTGATATGCTCTGATAATGTGGTAATTTATTCTTTAATTTGAAATTCTTCAAATCTTCTGAGAAATTGTTGGGGAAGGATCTTTTCGATTCCTCCAAATAAACTCCACCATTCATAAAACCATCGGGGAATGGTAGCTTTGATAATATTTTGATTGCATTTCATGAACCAAGTGTGTCTTGGTCTTAAATAAAGGAAATTCATCCATGCTGACTTATAGTCATACCAGTTGTAGGTCTGTGGCCTATGCGTCATTGATAATGCGATAGGAGTATGTAAATGGTCTGCAAACCATTCAAATGGATCCTAGATTTTTTGATAGTAAATCTTGAATATTTAATATAGGCAGGGTTGTTCTCATCCCTGGAATGATCAATCTCTATTGAATCGGTATCAACAAGAATAGCCTCATAGAACCTTCTGGTTTTTAATGGATTATCAGTATCCACATAATTTGAATCTGTGTAGCAAGGTCTGATCAAATTATTTGTATTAAGATTGTTGTATTCTTTGTTTAATGCTATTATTGGCAGTACATGTGAAACAATAAAATCAAAAGATTCTTCTTTTGGATTTGATTTGGAGGGAATGGTTCTAGTTAACTCAGTGTTAACAGCTTGGGCGAAAGACTCAGGTGGTTTCATGGTATAATTTTCTCTGGCCTGAATGGATCTAGAAGATGATCCTTGATCAATGGTTTTTATAGGCCTAAGATTGATTGTCTTAGATTGAGGTGGAAAAAGCAACTTTGGTGGTTGCGAAGAGCAAGGTAGCCGTGGATAATCGGCTAAGGCTGTGAACTTATTTTGGAAGGTTAGTTCAGGCCTTTGTTGAGCTTCAGTTTTTGCTGGAGTTAAAGGGGTCAGGATAAATGGTCTAGCCATTTTAGCTTTGGGAAGATTGTCTCCTTTAGAAGGAGCAATGGGTTTAAATGGCCTCATGCTTTCCCTACAAGAATTCACGAGTTAGGAAATCTGGTAGAGAATTATCTTCTTCTTTAATAAAATAAATTTTAAAATCAAAGCTAGACAGTAGGGCTTGCCATCTAGCAAATATTTGTTTTAAAACCAAATTTTTATCATCTTTTTGCAAGATTTCTTTAGCACATTTACAGTCTACTCTTAATAATTTTTTTTATAAGGTCATCTTTAAATTTAGTGATACATAACACTATAGACAAAACTTCCTTTTTAACTGTTGAATAATTTTTTTGAGAGGAATTCCAGATTCCAGATGTAAAATGAACTAATTGCTCTGTAGATTCAGGATCTACTTTTTGTTTAAGAAGTCTTCCATATCCTGCATCAGATGCATCAGTCTCAACAATCATAAATGCATTAGGGTTAGGGATTCCTAGACAAGGAATAGCTTGGACTAAAGCTTTGACACGAAGTACTCCAAGGGCCTGGGTTTTTTCTAAACCTTTTATAAAGGGGTTCACAAACATGTCTAACTTTTGGAATGAAGTCAACAACATAATTTAAACTTCCTAGGAACCTCTGCAGTTGGGTTTTGTCAGGAATTTCATTGTGAAATTTGGAGGAGAACTCAATGGCCCTGCAAATAGGTTTGTAGGATCCTTGATAAAGATCATGTCCTAAAAAACTGATAGCGGTTTGAAAGAGTACCATTTTCTTAGCACTAACAACCAAACCATTATTCTTCACAATTTTGAGGAATGTGTTAAGGTGTTTGAAATGAGAATCAATATTCTCTGAAAAGATCAGCACATCATCAATGTAGACAATTGACATATAAGAATAATCATTGAATATGGAATTCATGATATTTTGAAATTCAGAAGGGGCATTCTTATGCCCAAAAGGCATTACATTCCATTCATATTGTCCAAATTGGACATTAAAAGCAGTTTTATATTTATCTTTTTCAGAAATCTGAATTTGCCAAAACCCTGATTTCATATCAAACTTGCTATAAATATTATCTTTAAAAGTTCTTTTTAAAAGATCTCGTTTGTTAGTTGTGGGGTACCTGATCCATTTTAAAATGGAGTTTAAAGGTTTATAATTGATTACTAGTCTCGGTGCTCCTCTTTCTTTCTCCGCGTTTTTATTAACGTAGAAAGCAGAACAACTCCAAGGTGATTTGGAAATCCTGATAATCTTATTTTTTAAAAGAGTGTTAATCTCTTTCTTACAAAATTTCATTGTCTCGTGATTCATCTGAATGAGCCTTGCATTAGTAGTGATGGCTTGTTCATTGAATCCTTCAATGTATGGTAAGTCAACAATATGTCTTTTTCATTCCCAAAACGTATTTGTAAAATCGAAACGTATTTCTTCTTCAAAAGTCTTTTGAAGGTTGGCTATCTTACTAACCATCTCCGGGGTTTTTAAAATATGTTCGATTTTCTTAACACGAATTTCATCCTTTAGAAAGGTGATATGCTGTGAAATATTATTAATTCGGAAAACTATATTTTCTCTTATGAAATTACTTTCATCTTGTGAAAGGGTTTTAACAAAAGGAAAATGTAAATCTTAACCAGAGAGAATCCTTTAGAGATTCATGGATGAATGATATGAGGAGAATCGATTGTGAGATTGAATTCTTCAAATGGTTTGAAATGACTGGAAAAATTGAAAAATTCCCTAAACTATCGGATACTTTTGAAGTACTGGAAATATCATTGAAAAAATCAATGCCCAACTTAACAATTTCAACATCTCAAAAAAGGATGATAAAACCTCAAAAAAGGTTTCTACCCTTCAGGAGAAATCCGTTCAAACCCTCCAAGATAAATCTACTCTCCTTCAAAAATTTTCCAATAGTCGTTTTCATAACATCAAAAACTATCATAACAAACCTTCTTTCCCAGACTTGCAGTATGATGAAAATGCGTTCTTATCCACTTCTTCTCATGAAGGAAGAAGCATCAATGAATGGAACATTGATGGCCTAGTTGAGCATCAGATATACAATAAACTTCATGAAATGGGAGTTGCTATAATAGCCTATAAAATGAGAGGCTCCACAGATAAAGATGCTGCATCCATGGTAACTGCAGGTTTCACCGGAATGCTAAAACATTGGTGGGACAACTATTGCACGGATGAGACTAAGCATCTCATTATCAATGCAACTGCAACGGAGACAGTTGATAAATTAGAAGGTGGCAGTCAAACTACTTCTCAAGTTACTAGAGAAGATGCTTGTGCTACTCTTTTATATCATATCGCTAAGCATTTCATTGGCGAGCCAAAGTTATTTCAAGATAGGAGTCTCCAAATCTTAAGTAATCTAAGTTGTCCGAATCTAGACAACTTTATTCATTACAAGCATGCCTTTCTCAGCAAGGTTATGATCCGTCCAGATTGTAAGTTGGATTTCTGGAAGGAACACTTCATCAACGGTTTACCTCCACTTTTTGCAGATAAAGTAAGGACAAAGATTCAGGATCGCAATGACGGTCGTATTCCTTACATCAATTTGACTTATGGTGATTTAATAAGCACCATCAACGTTGTAGGACTTGAGCTCTGCACAGACATTAAGCTTAAGCATCAGCATAAGAAAGAACAGTCATCTTCCAAGAAAGAACTTGGAAGTTTTTGTAGAGATTTTGGCTTTATCACTCCCCCAGATAAAATGAAGAAGGATAAAAGTGAGAAGAAATCTCACAGCAAGAAATCTCGAAGAAGGAATGATTCTACCAGACCTAGGAAAAATAAATTCAGGTCCAAAAGGGCTAGGGATGCAAAAATAGATGTATGTTGGACATGTGGCAAAACAGGTCATAAAGTTAATGAATGTCGATCCAAAACCAAGAAGAAAAAGATCAATCTTCTTAATATCGATGAAGAGACCAAATGAAAACTCCTTGCTATACTTGATGAACCTTTTTCTGAATCTTCAGATACATCTGATGAATACATCAATGATGAAGATATTAATCTTGATTACGAATCAGACGACAGTCAATCGGGAAAAGATTGCACTTGTACCGAAGCTTTTTGTACTTGTGATAATACACCCTAATCCATTCGAGTACTTTCGGATCATTCTAAAGAAGCTCTTTTTGAAGTTATTCAGCACATTACTGATGATGAGGCTAGGAATCATTTTCTCCTAGAACTCAAAGCCATTATTCTCAACACAGACAAACCAAAATCCCGTCCGGTTGTTGAACCATTCAGCATGAAACAAATCATGAATCGTTCAGATAGTCATTCTGAACCCTCTATCTCTTATCTTCGTCACGAAGTATCTAGTCTTAGAGAAGAAATTAGAGATATAAAATTAGAAATTAGATATACTCGGAAAAGATTTACATTTTCCTTTTGTTAAAACCCTTTCTGTAATGACCCTTTCGGTTATTTCCACGTATACGTTTTTCTTGAACCGTTAAAGCTTGTTGTAGTGGACCCAAGTCACTTAAGGCTCGTCAGGACCGGTATTTCGGTATCGGGCCCATTTGTTTGGTCGCATTATAAGTTTTGAAGTCAAGCAAATCGACAAAAGTTATCGTAAGTACTTTAATAAATTTTCTGAACTTTGAGTAAAATGTCTCGGAGCTTTTCTCTCAATATATAAAGAGTTAGAAGTCCCCCGAAATACCAAATCGAAGGTCTACGAGTATAGTTTCCAATGCACAAAACCTCACATCCAACTGATCGCGGAATAAAAAGTTATGACTGTTTTACCGCGGACTGTCTGGCAGAAAATGGGTTACGAACCGGGTAGCGAACCGGGTCGGGTCAAAATAGATTTTAAGCCTCAACTTCACGTTTTAAAATGCCGTTTCAACTCTGAAACAGTGAGAAAACTTAAGGGAGGGTTCCAAGAGAGTTCTTGAGTACCGAAATCGTGCGTACTTGAAAATATTTAATTTAAAAGTCGAAGGTGGTAGAAAATTATATTATTATTACTTTTTTTCAAATATTTTAAAGGTTTATGAAAAATATTTTTGTTACGATATAAGTGTATATATATTTATTTTATAAGGTTTTCATACATTGTAATATTTTAACGGAGATAGTAAATTTAGTTATGTTAAAATTTATTATTATAATATAGTAGGTTTTATTCGAAATAATTTTCTAATGATTATATTCAAAAATTATATTTATTTTATCACGAATTTATTCAATACCCGAATACATATATAACGGGCTGGAAATATTAAAATGTTGTCACCTCCACAATACGTGGAGGTGAGGCAAAGCAGCCAGCAAATCGTAGCAGCTAGGTGACTAATTCATAGCTAAAGGATTAGTGCCTACTATGTCTCATCATATATATTTATATAATATAAAGATCCTCACTTTGGCAAAAAGAGTTTTCATTTGTCACTTTGAGAAATATCCAGCAACTTTTGTTCTCCCTTACTTTCTGTGTAGGTATACGTGCATACTTTATACGTTGAGAAGATTGGAATGGAAAAATAATATATTTAACGTTATATTTGATCGGCCGAAAGCGATCAATTATCGACGTCAAGTTATTCAAGCCCGAGTTCAAGTTTGATTTAGTTTCGGAGCTTCTTTTTGGAGAGGATCGAGCTTGTCATCGGACGACAGGTAGGTTACGGTTTATTTTCCCTAGACTCCGCATATATAGGATAAAATTGTATTAATGGGTATCCTTGGGTTGGTTTATTAGGTTGGTACCACAGACCTTGACCGCTTTATTCATGTCCACCTACTTTTGTCCCTCCGTTGCTTGTAGTATTTGCCGATACATTTTATTTACCCTTGCGGTCCTGTGAGGCCTTGTTGACTCTGGAACATAGAAGGTGGGATTTTGGGAATGTCCGCGAGTCCCGGGCATAGAATTATCCTTCTAGGCTGGTTATGCTTGCTGAGTAACTGTGGGCCTGTGCAAGGTCGATAGGTTGATTGTGAGCTGCTGGGCAGCTATTGTGTTTGATCATACCATTTTCATGCGTATAAAGAGGTTTTATACATGTTTTACTATAGTTTGGGCTTCGAGCCTACTGGCACCATTTTCTAAACCTTGCATGGCCCGAGGGGCCCATTTTTTATGGAAATAATTTGGAAATGGTTTGATTTAACTTGTGAATATTCTTGGGTAAAAGAGAGTAAAATTATGTTTTAAAACACCAATTTTACGATTAACACTAGACTCGGCAGGGCCGGGGTGCTAGTAGGGTTTTCTTGCTACTTGAGATGATTTTAGCCTCGGTCGGACCGCTCACCTGAGATGACTTTCTACTGTTTAGACCCGGTTATGCCCGGGCACCCTTGGAGGGGTTTTTGAGACATTTTCCTACTACTTTAGTCCTAGACAGGATCTGGGCATGCATATTCGAGACTGAGTCTCTATCTTGATACCGGACTTGCTTCCGGATGACATGTTCTGATACTGAGTTTTAGTATGGGGTCTGGGACCTCCATGGACCTTGCCATCTGGGCCAGGGGCTGTGGGCTGCGTGTGCCAGAGGAAGGGTATACGGTGGAGTAGAGGTATACGGGCAGTGTCCTTCCATGGAACCTACCTGCTGGGCCGGATCGGCACCGGAGGAGGTACATACAGAGATACCATTTCACTTGAGATCTTCATGCATCATATCATTCATTGTTCGAGGCTCCACCCTTGTTGGTTGTTTGCTGATTGTACGCTCCGGTAGTATGGGATGTCAGAGGGTTTGTTTTCACTTGTTTCTGTTCCTCGGTTGTATGGGCGACCGAGGGACTGTAGGTAGACTTTTGCTATTCACTTACAGAATTGTTCTCTATTATGGATAAGTATGAAATTGGTTACTGCTAGACTGTTAGTTGCGGGATTTGAGATTGATATGATTAGTTGGGCTTGATTCATGTCTCTAAGCATGCCTATCATTACTCTTTCTCTCTCCTTCTTACACTTAAGGTTACCGGTATACCGTCCATTTCGTAAACTTATTTTGTATACATTGTTGTTGCAAGGACCCTAGGTGCATTGTTTCTTACTTTCACCTGTGCCTATGGTGTGTATATTCTGCTTACTAGCCTCACATGTGGTTCTGTTGATTTCCCTCTGGGCTAGTTCCTGTGTACCTTTGGTTGATTTCTATGACTGCTTGCTTCTATTCTGTCTGTTACTACGCTTTTATCTTATATGTGCCCAGTCGGCCTATGATACCTACTGGGTACCTTATGCTTCGCATTTGGTGCACACCCCTACCCCCTGCATCTTTGGGTGCAGATCCTAGCTTGGGCCATTGCCGTTAGATCGTTGTGATTCGTGCTTGGAGATCTGTTGGGGACTACTTCAGACTGAGGGTGAGCTCTTGGCGATCGGAGCTTAGCTTTAGTCTATCTTTTTCTTCCTGTACTCTATTACCATTCAGAGACATCTGTATATATAGTTTTGGTTTATTTGCACTCCATGTATGGAGTTTGGCTCTATACCATGATACCAGGTCTTGGGGTTTGGTTTAGTCTCCGCATATGTATATATTTATAGTCCTTTTATCTGTTCTCTTTGTCTTGTTCTCTTATTTGGTAGATAGTAGCCCATTACTAATTGTTTTGCGCTACGGGGATTGGTTCACCTACCGGGGGTTGTAGGTGCCATCATGACCGAGAAATGGGGTCGTGACAACTTGGTATCAGAGCTTTAGGTTCACCGGTGTCATCGGTATAGGAGCCAATGTCGAGTAGAGTCCTGCGGATCGGGGCGGAGACGTCCGTACTCAATCTTTGGGAGGCTACAGTGATATTTTAGGAATTTGACTCTTTCATTGCTTCTGTGTCATGCGTAGAACCCTTGAAGTTTCTGGAGATCTCATTTATTCTACTTCATTCTTCCGCAGATGGTTCGTACAAGATCATCGGCATCACGCGGAGATGAGCCTCCCGCTGCAGCACCAGCTCGAGCACCAGCTCCAGCACCAGCTCCAGCACCAGCTCCAGCGCCAGCTCCAGCGCCAGCTCCAGTACCAGCTCCAGTGCCCACTTATGTGCCAGCTCCAGCCGCAGCTCAGTCTCCAGATATTCGGGGATTACTATTACAGCTTTTGGGTGTGATTGGAAAGCGGCCTTCTGAGTTAGCGCAGACATCCGCTCAGGGGGCAGCCCTGGGTGCACAGAGCTCAGGAGCCCAGCCGGCTACTATGGCTCCCCGTGCGGAGGTCATTCCGATTCCATCTGTTGCACAGCCCCTTGCTCCTCGCCCAGTTATGACAGAGTCAGAGCAGAAGGCGTTGGGTAGATTTTTGAGGTTAGCACCTCCGAGGTTTGCTGGTACTTCTGGACAGGATCCACATGACTTTATTACTACCTGTGAGGAGATGTTGCATCATTTGGGTTTGTTGGAGACTCACGGGGTTGGTTATACTACCTATCAGTTGGAGGGCCCAGCGAAGTTATGGTGGAGGGCCCAGGTTGCTTGTAGACCACCATCGTCACCTCCTTTGACCTGGTCTGAGTTTTACGAGGCCTTTATGGCCAAGTTCCTACCCCAGAGTGATCGGGAGCGTCGCAGGGAGCAGTTTACTCATCTTACGCAGGGGTCTATGACTATCTCGGAGTATGAGACCCGCTTTCATCAGCTAGCACCGTTCGGAGCTATGATCATTCCTACCGAGGCAGATAGGATTCGCAGATTTGTATGGGGTTTGAGGCCAGAGATCAGGCAGCTAGCTGAGATATTGATTGCCAGTGGTCGGTCATTCCAGGCCATTGTAGACTATGCCCGCACTGTGAAGGACTTAGAGCGACATGATCAGGGGCCCAAAGATAAGAGGCCTCGATATCAGGGTGTCTATAGTGGTTCCAGATATGGCGGTAGAGGTCCTGGCCAGTGGAGCCAGAGTTATCAGCCACAGCAGTACCAGGGTCAGTCCAGCCGACCGGTTCAGGCTTCCCTTCAGACTTTCGGTAGTACCCAGTTCGAGCAGGGTCAGAGCAGCCATAAGGGCTATGACGGCCAGTCTTCGAGGGGTACAGTTTCTGGGGCATCAGGCCGTGGTGGTTATGTGGGATCTGCTGGTTCATCTCGACCGAGTAGGCCGCCAGGGGCTTGTTTTACTTGTGGTGTGATTGGTCATTTTGCTAGAGATTGCCCTCAGCAGGGTACAGTTCAGTTGGCCGAGCCTTTACGAGTAGTTCATCCCCCAGCTTGAGGGGGTGGTCGTCAGAGTAGAGGTGGTGCTCCATGCGGCAGAGCAGGTGGTAGGGATGGCGATCGGGCAGGTGGAGGTCGTCATCAGTTTTACGCGGTCCCTAGGAGACCAGAGGCAGAGGCCTCAGATCCTGTGATTACAGGTACAATTTCTGTGTGCCATCAGTCTGCCATGGCTTTATTTGATCCTGGATCCACTTGTTCATATGTATCTGCCTACTTTGTGCCTTGTTTGGGGTTGGCTAGTGAGCCATTATCTGTTCCTGTTTCTGTTTTGACCC
>QJPP01004245.1:0-24311 GCA_003996215.1 Jaltomata sinuosa
TTATTTCCCTTCTCCCTCATGGGAGAAGCGACGACATGGTTAGAAGAGCTTTCGGAAGGATCAATCACTTCATGGAATGGTCTTGTCAAAGCATTTATGGCGAGGTTCTTCCCTCCTTCAAGAATGATGCAATTAAGGGATGAAATCACTAATTTTCATCAACTCCAAGATGAACCATTACATGAGGCATGGTTGAGGTTTAAAAAGAAACTTTTATTGTGCCCCAATCACGGATTGTCAAATAATGTCCTTCTCTAAAACTTTTATAGGTAATTGAATTTAATGAACAAGTATCTCGCTAACAACCTCGCAGGTTGTACCTTCATGGACCAACAATATGGTATCGCCTTGGCTCTTCTAGAAAGGATGACCAAGATGAATCATGATTGGCACACGAGAGAGGCTGATATTCCCACAGGGGTGGCCTCATCTATTTTGACAAATGAAATGCACCGTAAAGATGAGGAAAGATATGAGGCTATAGCCAAAATGCTAATGTAAATTGATCTATTGGCCAAGCACATGATGGGGGCCGATAATACTAAGAGTGTAAAAACTGTGAGTATTCCAGAGCTTCAAGCTAGTGAAGAGGAGGTGTTTACTATTGTGGATGGGAAGATTTACTATTTGTCAGTGGGTTCTCAACCTGGGTATTGGCACTCAAGGGATGAGAATCAAGGTTGGATTAATGATAAAAAATGCAAAGACAATTGGAGAGATCGTGAAAAAGAAGGGGATTGGTATTATCACCAGAGTTCAAACCCTTATGTGCCTCCTCCGAAGACAGATGTTGCTTATCAACCTTCTGTGAGCAACCTCGGACACTCAAAGATCGAGGATATGATGTCCTGTGTTTTGAAGAAGGTTGAGTCAACTGATAGTGGAGTGAAAAAGCTTAAAAGTGAAGTGTCGATGCTTCACCAAATAGTGAGCACACACTCAGCCTCAATCAAGCATCTTGAGGCACAAATAAACCACCTGTCCACCAAAATGAATCCTCGAATGAAGGGGACACTCCCTAGTAACACGACAGCAAATCCAAAGAATGATGGCCATGTTATGGCTATTTTCATAAGGAGCAAAAAAGTGAGTGGTGTGGTGAAGAAGCCTAATGTGGAGGTTGTTATAGAGCCAACAGTTATAAGCGAGGCTAATATTATGAATGAGAAGAATGATGAAGAGCTGAAAGTTGGGGTAAAGCTTAGTGCACCCAATGTTCTTTTGAATGATGATGCTTGTGCAGAGGAGAAGGAGGTTGATGCTCGTTCTCAAGTGGTTATAGATATTGAAAAGGACACTTTCGATATTCCAAGTGTATCGACCATACTACCTAAGGGTCCTCCTCCATACCCACAAAGGTTGACCAAAAATAAAGAGGAGAATTAATTCAAAAAGTTTGTTAACATATTTAGCAAACATTTTATTAACATCTCTTTGGTCGAGGCTTTAATGCAAATGCCCAGGTATGCAAAATTCATGAAGGAACTTCTCAAGAAAAAGCATGTTATTTATGTGGGTATCGTGGAAGTCTCACACAACTATAGTGTTATGATGACAAGCAATATTGCTACAAAATAGGAAGACTTGAGTGCATTCACCATTCCTTGCACTATAGGGTTGTTTGTGTTCTGAAAGGCTTTGTGCGATTTAGGGACAAGTATCAACTTGATGCCCCTAGTTATCTTCAAGAAGTTAGGCTTGGGAACTCCCAAGCCTACACCTATAGGATTGCTCATGGCTGATAAGTTCATCAAATGTCTGGTAGGGATCCTATTTTATGTATTGGTCAAGGTTAACAAGCTCATCCTATCGGCCAATTTTGTTATTTTGGATTGTGAGATGGATATTGAGATGCCCATCATCTTGGGATGACCACTGTTGGCTATGGGGAGAGCCTTAGTTGATGTTGAACTCGGGGAACTCAACTTCCGAGTGGAAATCGAGGAGGTGACCTTTAATATATGCCAACCTACGAAACCACCAGATGAGCTTCGATTAGTGTCTGTGATCAATATTAAGGGCAAGCTTGTGGATTCCCATGAGGAGTTTGTGATGAAAGAGGTGCCCAAGCCTATATTGTTGCCAACTTGGCAACACGACAATGTTATCACGATGTTGATAGAGCAATTGTCTTACTTGTGATGGGGCCATGCCAATCGGATTGTCATGATCTCTAACAATGATTGAGGATTGAGGTACTATCGTCGAGCGGCGACATAAAAACAAGCGCTTCTTGGGAGGAAACCCAAGTGTTTTTACATTATTTTTGATGTTTTTGGTGTGTTTTTAGAAATGCATGGAGAGGAAAAATGACCAAGTGGAAAAATAAGATAAAAGGGGATGTGCAGAAGCCCATGCAGTTCGCACATGATGTTGTGCGCATCACACAAGGCAACACACCCCAATCAAAAAACTGGAAGAAAAATGCTAAGTTAGAGGTGACGTGCGCTAGGCTATGTGTTTCGCACAAACCATTGTGCATGTCGCACCTCCATCGCACCAAAGTCAGAAGCATTGGCAAAATTGAGTTGAAAAATATGGCTGGTGCGAAGCGATGTGCGACCCACATATTAGCTTGTGTGAATCGCACGTCACATTGCACTAAGGTAAGTTTTAAATTTTGTTTGACCTACCCACTGACCGATCCGACCCAGAGACCGACCCGGTGACTTTTCTTCTTCTTTTTCTTTTTATAAACTGCCACCCTTATTTTTTTCCATATTATCCCATAAAATCCTCCATAACTCACTCACAAATCCTCCAGAATCCCTCAAACTTTTACTAAAATCTTTCTCTCTCTCTCACCCAAATCACTCCACCGTTGATTTCCATTGGTCGGTGCCATCGTCTCTCTGGTCACAATTTTGAGTCTCCATTGTTGGCCTTCAAAAGCTCCGATTTTTTATTCTTACCTTCTAATATTTACTTGTGGTAAGTTCCCAAATGTTAAATACGTGTTTTTATAATGATTGGGAACTCATATTGGGAAGCATGCTTATTTATTCTTCCATGTGATTTTGGGTTGGATTATACTGTTGATTTTGATTAAGTTTAACTTACTAGAACTTGAAGTTATGATGATGCATGTTGTTTGTGATTGTTTTTAGCCTAAAAAAATCTTGTTTTGGGTGAAGTCTGAGTAACCCACTTGTGTTGGTGCATCATTTGTCCCTATGATAGATTAGGTGACATCATTCTTAAGGGAAAATTGTCACCTTCATGAGATTTTTGTTAGAAATTGATGTTTGGGGCTGAAATTGTTACAACCATTGTGCCCATGATCTGTTTAAATTAAATATTCTATTTGGGCTAGTGTTCTTAGTTGGGAGGTATAAAATTACTGTTGATTGAATGTGCCTCATGTGTTGTTATTGATGGCTTCATGTTCCCAGTGATAGACGGAGTAACGTCCTTCTTAAGGGAAATCATTGAACCTAATCCTTAATTTTGAATTGTATTGAAAGATCCCGAGGAAGTCTTAGTACCCGAATAATTTGTATTTTGGTCATGTTATGCCTAGCCCTATTGAAATTATTGGCGTAGTGCATCTTGCCAGTGCATTCCATGGGTATTATTCTGCGAATCACATATGTAACACACAAGAAGACAAGGAATTGAAAATTTCCATCTGTTTCCTTATGCGTTTCGCATGTGACACGTAGACCTCTACATGTAAAATGCACAAGGCTCCGCACGCTTTTGACTGATGCTTCCAATTCACTGGAATATGAGGAAAAATTCTATGCAACATGCACACTGGCTGGTGCAAATCGCACCAGCCTTCGCACCCCAAAGCAGTAATAAACTTTGGTTTCCGATAGCTTGTACGATGTCACATGCGATGTGCACGACCCTTGGTGCATTTTGCACGTGGTTCGCACAAGTCATCAGCCATCGATTTTATTTTTCTTCTTCCTTTCATTCCATGTCTTTTTAATTAGTTAGCTTCTTTTAGCTTTTCTTCTTTTAAACACTTCTAAAAATACAAAAAGATTTTTGTTTTTGCTATAAGTACTCACAATCTCCATATGCAGACTATGTCTTCTGGCAAGGGAAACGCAGGGTGAAGTTCACAAAGGCAACCAGCTCCTCCCTCCTCCACTTCCACCTCTAAGGGCAAGAACAAGGCACCATCACCTCCCCATGCACAAGTTTTAGAGAAGGAGAGAATTCAATTTGGGGTTGAAGGTATAAAGGTCATCTATGATCGTGACAAGAATAGGCCCTACAACATGAGCAAGGTTTAAACTTGGCTCCAGTGGGGGATAATCTACCCAACATCCCTGAACAGTTCAACAACCGACAATGGCACCCATTCCAAGAGGTGCCCAAGAACTACTATAAAGATGTGGTTCAGGAATTCTTTGCCTTTTATCAAGCCACGCAAGATGCTAAGGGGTATAAAGTCAATATGGATACCTTCCCTAATTTGGAGTCAGTCATTGTTTGAGGTAAGGAAATCCACATCACTCCGGTTGATATAAATGCCATCTATTGGAGTACCCCAATTGATCATGTGCCTACACTAATGGATAAGTTGACTGCTACCCAGAAACCTCTTGCTTAGGTTGCTTCTATTATTGCTCATGACACTTCTATCTGGGTAACTATGGGGGCAATATTTTGAGGCAAATTATGTACTTTGAGGCTTGCCTTTAGTATGATTTCATTCACTCCCACTTCTTGTCTTCTCAAAATGACCATAAGGTCACCCAGGATGGAGCCATTTTGGTAGCCTCGATTATGGCAGAGAATCACTTCAACTTTCGGGAGATCACATCTTTGGTGATAAAGAGAAAGCACATAAGGGTGGTGATGCATTCCCCTATCGTGTGCTCATCATCAAACTTTGTGCAAATGCTGGCATCCCCTATTTCAGCTGTGACACTCCTACCCCTACCACTGGCGTGTTAGACCTTGATAAGAAAACAGACAGGGATGCTCCTAGGTTCAAGAAGCGCAGGATGGAGCCCTTAGATGAGGGTGAGATGTATGAGTCCAATGATAAAGCAAATGCTTCCTCTCCTTCTCGAGCAGCCTCAGAAGCACCTACTCCAGCAGCTGCTACACCTAGAGGGCCATTGGTCAAGAGTAACCTCCAAGATATGGTTGACAAGACCTATAATCATGATAGGAAGTTGATCTACCTAGCTAAAAGGCTAGCCAATTTGATTGAGAAGGCTGTGAAGAAGGCTTTGAAGGGGGTGGTGGATAACGTAAGCAAGCTATGCCAGAAGGTAGATGTCATTGAGGAGACAGTGAAGGAGATCCAAAAGGAAGTTGATAAGGCAAAATGGAAGGTTCTTGTTAATGATGCAGATTTGAGTGCCATACCTCTTCCCCAGCACACTCTCGGTCCCTTGGATGTCTTGTTTGCAATATATGATGATGATTATATGGAGTTGCATAATGATGAGGATCCAGTACTCTAGGATGCACTCGGAGAGTCGACACTCACTTTGCACTCCTGAAAAGGTGGTGTAGGCACAAGTGCAGAGGCAGTGGATGATGATAATGCATAGTCCTCCCAGGGAGTTGTTCCACCCTTTCCTTACTTCTTTGAGCTTAGAGCATTGAGGGCAATACTTATTTTATTAGGGGAGGTAGTGTTTATTTAATTGTGTTGATTGGTTTCCCATGTTTGAGCTTTGAGATTTTTTTATTGCCCTTGTCGGGCCTTGACATTTTTACTTCCTTGCTAGATATTTTATTTGGCCCTTGTCGAGCACGTGTTGAAGATTGTGATATTGCCCTTGTCGGGCCTTTTTATGTTATTTTGATGCTTTAATTGTGCCCTCATCGGGATTGATATTTTTAAATTTTGATTGTGTTATCGGGTTAGTCTTACAAGATTCTATTGTTTCATTACTCGTGCCTTGCAAATGCGTTAGTGCCTACGCCCAGGCTTGTTTTCAAATGATTCATGAGCTCTTTAAATTTGTAGTCACCTTATTAATAGTAGATTAGTAATAAACTCCAAGGGTTTTCTTATATCACGGTTCTTTTCCAAGGAGCAAAAATATTTTCTTTTATTTTTTTTATTATTTTTATGTCGAACCGGGTTAGTGTTTTCCTATGATAGATTGAGAGGCGAATTTCTTAAGGGAAAATGCCAAGTTTTAGTTATATTTGAGTCCGTACTTTTCTTGTCTCGTAATGGGCTACCGAGAAATTTTTCCTGGCAAGAAGTTTTTGAATATTGAAGGAAAGAGGGAAAATGAATTTGAGTAAAGCATTCTCTTATCACGGCTTGCACACTCTCTATTTTGGCTTGATCGATTCACATATGAGTGTGTAAAAAAATCAGAATAGCTAGTCAAAAGTCATTTTTCCCAATTGATTGTGAGACTCGTTGTGATAATTCTTGTGTTGTGATGCGTTGTGTGGTAAGGCTATACCTAATTCTTGTGTGCATGTGTCATCTATAACTTTCCCCAAATGTAATTCAAGGTGAAATCCTAGATGTGATCAAGCTTGGAAGATGACCTTAGGACCTTTTTGAATATCCACTTCACCCAAATGACTTCCCTTTTACAATGATTCTAGTGAACCCCTTTGAGCTTGTGACCTTTCTTTGGTACCTTATACCTTGACCCTTTTGAACCTATTTTTTTGCACCCATCCTCCCTAATTGATTGAAAGTGAAACATAGGCTAAAATCTGAAGTTTTAGGGGGAATTAAAATGATAACATATGCAAATGCCTAAGTTTGGGGGTGTATGTACTAAGATGGAGAAGAAAAGGAGTTGTGCTTTAATGCAAGGTAGAACCTTATGCTTGATTTGAACATTGCTCCAAAATGCCTAATGAAATGAGCAAAATGAAAGAAAGAAGGTGTCACGACCCAATTTCTCAAGTCATGATGGCACCTACAATCCCTCAGTAGGCGAACCAATTCATGTAGCCCAAATAGATCAGTAATGGGCTACTACCTAACTGATACGCGCAATAAACATAAATAAGCGGAAGCAAAATATAAAGATAGAGAAAGCGGAAGCAATAACCCGAATATATATACAAAATGAAACTACACAAACCCTAAGACTTGGTATCGACAGTACAGAAGCTTCTGAATAAAATACAAGTGCTAGAAGTAAAAAAAGGATAAGTACAACTGTCTCTAAATATACAAGGAGTAACAGTACAAAAGATGAGATATGGTCAAGCCCCGACCGCCAGGCGCTCACCCTAGTCTCGAATGTCCAAAAGTTGCACGAGTCTCCAACGCGATCAACGGTGAAAGCTAAACTAATATCTACACCAAAATTATTCATAGGTGTAGTATGAGCACCAAGACAACGGGTACTCAGTAGGCATCATCAGCCGACTGAGCGCATATAAGATATAAAAACAGTAAGTAGCAGATAGCAAGAAAGTAGTCACCAAAGCAATAGAGAAAGCACAAGGAACTAGCACGGAGAATAGCCAACCAAGAGTTATAAGCACACAATGCTAGCACAGAAGAAAATTATACACAGAATCACAGGTGAAGGAAAGAAGAACGCACCTGGACTCCTTTCACAACAATGTAAATAAAGAGAGAGAGTTGAGAACATGGTGGTATACCGGTAACCTCAAGTAAAAAGGAAAATAAGGAAAGCAGTATAACATACTCAAGAAGGAACCACCACACATAATAAATTCACATTACAAATCCAACTTCAAGGTAAGCATAAACAGGAATCCACCTCACAAGTACAACCCTAGGATAACAACACAATCAATCCAGACAACCAACCCATCCAAGAACACACCAACATAATGAAATGCAACGAAGGATGATGTGATACACAATGTATAAAAGTAAAAACACAGTGTTCGATACACCGGGGCGCCAGTAATTTAACATCTGGCTCATCAACAAATGGAAAAAGGTAAAACCCTAGAAGATGCATCGGGGCACCCAGAATCGACCATCGAGCTTATCAACAAGTGCACAAAAGTAAACCCAAAATAAATGTATCGGGGTGCCAGGAATTTAACATCTGGCTCATCAACAAATGCATAAAGGTAAAACCCGAGAAAATGCATCGGGGCACCTGGAATCGACAATCGAGCTTATCAACAAGTGCACAAAAGCAGTACTTTTCCTTTCCATCGAAAAACCGGTAGTAAAAACTTAATATAAAAGGTGCCCAGAGTGTTTTCGGGTCTAAATCAGTAATCAAGTGTCAAAATCCCTAAACAGGGTGCCCAGGACGTATCCGGGTCTAAGACAGTAGTAAATCAAATCTAGCACTCTGGCATAGCCGAGCCTAGTATAAGTGAAAATAGGTAATCAAATCATCGTAATATTCTCTTTTCTCCAAGAGATTTCATAAAAGCCAGTTTTAAAATACTCACAAAGTTATATTACAAAAAATGGGCGCCATGCAAGTTTAGAAAACCACGTATACTAGGCCCGAAGCCGAATTCGTAGTAAAACACGCAGAAAACCCTTGCATGAATGATATGCTCACAAATAATAGGTTAGCCCAACGGCTTACAAATAATTCCTACCGTCCCTGCACAGGCTTAATAGCTCTACAACAGATAATAACCAACCTAGAATCATTTCTCGATGTACGAGACTCGCGGACGTTCCCAAATAACTCATCATCTATGTTTCAGAGTCAAAACAAGGTCACACATGACCACAAGGGTAATATACAATACTGATACAAATACTACATTCAACATATAAAATAAATGGATAAAAAAAGGCGAACAAGGTCGGTGGTACCAATCTATAACAACCCACCCAAGGATGCTAATTAATGAATTTATAGCCCATATATGCAGAGTCTAGGTATGGAAAGCCATAACCTACCTGTCATCTGATGACTAGCTGCGGGAATAATGTTATCCAGGCTCGAACTGCTCTGGGAAGCTCCAATTCATGAAAATACTATCAACACGATAAACCACACATTAATACAATACTAATGATACCCGTAATGCCATAAACATAACCGGGTCAAAATCTGAGTCACAAACGAGCCTATAGGCCCCGCGACTCGAAACTGGAAATGAAAAATACAAAAGTGTTCCTTACCATCCCGGCAGCACTTGCTTAAAATTTGAGCGGAAATGGACATGAAATAGGGCTCCAAAATAGCCCACCCATTTAAGAATTCAAAGAGAGTTTAATGAATGAAAATTGGAAATTAACAAGAAGGCTTACCAAATTAAAGACGGGAAAAAGGTCACGAAGCAATGGTGAAGCTACTCCAAGAAATTGATGGCCAAAAGTGAGCAAACGGAGCTTTGGGAGCTGATGTTAATGGTTGAAACGAGTTGGGGAAATATAATGAAATGTAGGAGAGAAAAAGACATTTAAAAGCTGCCAGATACCGCAATTGCGGCACTTTTATCACAATTGCGGAGGCACAGATGAATAGTGACCTCCGCAAATGCAGAGAAATCACCGCAAATGTGAAACTTTGTAATTTTGGCCAAAATACCACAAATGCGGCCCAAATACCGCAAAGGCGGCCAAAATGCGGCATTTCACCACAATTGCGGTAGCCGCAAATATGGTAAAATTCCGCAATTGCGGACCCACATACATGAAGCTTCATGTAAGTCGAACACTCCAACCACCCTCGAAGCATCAACTGACACACCGAAGGTCCATAGTTCCTACTTGTACTTTTCCATGTGTTATATCCGATAGGACACAACTTCGAGACTCACAAAAAATAATTAATTAATTAAAAAATAATTTAAGAGAAGAGAAAGAGAGTCGCCACCTAATTTTAGGATAATTAGGAAACCTTATTAATAATTGAACAAATTTAGTCTACGAAACCAGTTTGATTCTAGGTAAGGGTTCAAGTTATTCCGAAGGAAAGGGGTTAGGCATCCTTCAACATCCACAACGACGGTTTCCGGCTGAACTCATTTTTTTCAATTGAGGAGGAGATAAAATAAATGTCCCGATTCTTCAGAATTAGAGAAAAAGACTCTCCAAAACTCGAAGAATATAAGGAAAAGTTTTGACGAAATAGCCTAATATTTGCCTATCGTTAGCTAAAAACGAATAAATATAATAAAGAATATTACAATATCTTTGAATTTTAATTCGAGTATCTTCTTCGGAAAGCGACTTCGAGTACCTGTACACACACTTAGTAAAAGTGTTAGTAATGAATGAATATTTATCAAATTGAATTAATAAAATAATAAAGAAAAATAAAACTCGTCTTATATACAATGCAGGCCTTGGAAATTGACGATAATTTCTTCATCGGCTGGGTAAATTGATATTTGATATGAACTAATCGAACTCAAAATAACATCCATCTTTTATCATGGGGAGGCCTCAAAAATCCGACAGAGAGATTCTTTCATTGGTCATGTAAATTTATTAACATCAATTAGTCATCCAATGAAAAAAAATTCAAATAGCACAAATTGAATTTAAAATCAAAATGCTACTTTCCTATCAAAGAAAAACTTAGTAGCAGTGAATAAAAAACTAATAAAAAATAAAACAATTAGGATCTTGGATAATATATAATTAAAGAAAAGCATGAGTCACTGGATAAAACGAACAAAGATATTCACCAAGTGCACAGAATCAAAACATTAACATAGAGGTAAACATAGCGACAACAGAATAAAATGGAGCAAAAACAATAATGAAAATACTGCAATCAACACAAAATAGCAGTGGAGTTAAAGACAATGAAAAGGGAGAGAACAAACTAACAATAATCGACCATTGAAGGTCATTGGAGTTCCAAACATCGGCAAACTATGGAGGAAGTAGAACAATGGAGAAAGCATCAGAGTTTTGAACTCCTCCGGCTAGATCTGAGTGTTTACCCACTGATAATGGGTGTTTCCGCTGATGTTGTGGGTCTGTTGAAGCTGTTGGATGGCGTGGGGTCGAAGTAGTTAAGAGGTTTTGTGGTGTGGTAGTGATGTTGTGGTTGTAACAGGTTGTTGTTGTTGAAGAGAAGAGGGAGGCAAGAGTGGTTCCTGTCGGAGAAGATAAAGTGAAGGGATGGGGTTTTGTGGTGGTGGAGCTTGGAGGTGCGGTGGTGATGGAGGAAAACGAAGGGAAAAGGAGGGAAATCATGGTTTTTAGTGTTTCATCGGAGCAACCATTAATGGCAGAACTCATGAGAAAAGAATGGAGGCGGTGACCAGTGGTCTGGTGGCTATTGCGGTGGTTTTGTGGGTCTGGTTTTTGGTTGTTGTTCGCATGAAAAAGGAAAAAAAGGGGTTGTTTGGTTGTGTGTGGGTGGAGAAGACGGCTAGCTGGTGGCACGTCGAAGTTCTGGTGGGTGGTGGCCGGAAAAAAAAAGGAGGAAGAGTGAGAATTTTTTCCTATTTTGGAAAATTTTCACCACAAGGAATATGTAGTGTGTATGAGACACTTTATAGAAAATGTTAAAACCTTAAACCATCTAGGTGGCAAAACAAAACCATGGGTTATCAAAACCGTATGCTCAAAACCATGGTTTACCTAAAACCGTGTGCTCAAAATCATGGTTTACCTAAAACCATGTGCTATATAATTATCTGTTTAAAAAATATCTTCTCCACCTTTATGTATTAATGGACTATGTAAAAACTAAACAATTGATGATTCAATAAAATTAAACAATATTTATTTATGAAAAAATGATTGTAACAAAAATTAACGATAATTAAAATTAACTAAAATGAATAAAAATTTGATAAAAATCTCAATATTTTCAAAAGTGGATAATTATCAATAAATTGTGTTAACATAAAAAAAATGAGAAAATTGTGTTCTGTGTAATTTAACGAATAATTTTAAAAAAAATATTAACTTGAAAATATCAGGCCAAAATTGGGTGTCAACAACTGCCCCTCTTCGTTCAGAGATGATGAAAGAATCTTTGAACGAAGACATTGACGTGTAGCTAATTTTGCCTCGACAAATAAAAAAGAATGACATATGCACAGAATAATGCCAAACTTTGATAAAGTTTTGAAAATACTCTATGTTTGTTGGCAAGGTTGAATTATTTTAAATAAAAGATAATAAACAAGGAAAAAATGTTCTAGGATGAAAAGTAATCACGTACCTTTGACATTATTTTCCAAAATCACCCAGTGTCAAATTTTGAGACGCTGGGTGTACAAAATTGTGTACATATCTCGTTGAAAGAAGGACGATCCAACTTGTCTCATTGAAAGGAGGACAACCCAATCTTATTCTTTGAACGACGAATAACCTATTTTTGTCTCATTGAAAGGCGGACAACCCATTTTTGTCTCATTGAAAGGCGGACAACCCAACTTGAATTTGATATGTCACTTTGAAAGAGTTGACAACCCAGCATGTCTCGTTGAAAGACGTACGACCTAACTTGAATATGATATGTCACTTTGAACGAGGTGACAATCCAACATGTCTCGTTGAAAGGCGAACGACCCGATTTAAATTTGATATGTCAGTTTGAACGAGGTGACAACCCAACATGTCTCATTGAAAGGCGGACAACCCAACTTGAATTTGATATGTCACTTTGAATAAGGTGACAACCCAACATATCTCATTGAAAGGCGAACGACCTAACTTAAATTTTATATGTCACTTTGAATGAGGTGGCAACTCAATGTGTCTCATTGAAAGGCGGATGATCCAACTAGAATTTGATATGTCACTTTGAACGAGGTGACAACCCAACGTGTCTCATTGAAAAGTGAACGACCCAACTTGAATTTTATATGTCACTTTGAATGAGGTGATAACCCAACATATTTCATTAAAAAGCGGATGACCCAACTTGAATTTGATATGTCACTTTGAACGAGGTGACAACCCAACATATCTCATTGAAAGACGGATGACCCAACTTGAATTTGATATGTCACTTTGAACGATGTGACAAGCCAACATGTCTCATTAAAAGGCAGATGACCCAATTTAAATTTGATATGTCACTTTGAACGAGGTGACAACCCAATATGTCTCATTGAAAGGCGGACGACCCAACTTGAATTTGATATGTCACTTTGAATGAAGTGACAACCCAACATGTCTCATTGAAAGGTGAACGATCCAACTTGAATTTGATATGTCACTTTGAACGAGGTGACAATCTAACGTGTCTTATTGAAAGGCGGACGAAACAACTTGAATTTGATATGTCACTTTGAACGAGGTGACAACCCAACGTATCTCATTAAAAGGCAGACGACCCAACTAGAATTTGATGTCACTTTGAATGAGGTGACAACCCAATATGTCTCATTGAAAGGCGGACGACCTAACTTAAATTTGATATGTCACTTTGATCGAGGTGAAAACCCAACATGTCATAATCATCTGCACAAAACTTATTATTAGCAAATACAATGTCACAATGAAAGAGGTAATGATCTAACATAACACATCAGAAATATAGAAGTGACGATCCAACTTAAAAATATGTCATTTTGAATGGGATGTCAACCCAAAAAAATGTGTCATTTTGAATGGGATGATAACCTAATTTTAAAAAATATGTCATTTTGAATGGGATGACAACTCAATTTTAAAAAGATGTGTCATTTTGAATGAGATGATAACCCAATTTAAAAAATGTGTCATTTTGAATGGGATGACAACCCAATTTTAAAAAATGTGTCATTTTGCATGGGATGACAACCTAATTTTAAAAAATGTATTAATTTGACAAGGTAACAACTCAACATGTCAGTTTGACAAGTTGACAACAACTTTAACAAGAAAATTCACTTGGCAGGTATTTAGAAAAGTGGGCGCTCGCCCCAATTTTATTTTGAACAATGAAGCATGTGAAGAGAGAATCAAGTGTTGACTGCAGTTCGCACCAACATTTAACATTGAGTAAACAAATTCTC
This sequence comes from Jaltomata sinuosa, assembly GCA_003996215.1. Taxonomy (NCBI): domain Eukaryota; kingdom Viridiplantae; phylum Streptophyta; class Magnoliopsida; order Solanales; family Solanaceae; genus Jaltomata; species Jaltomata sinuosa. The sequence goes on from QJPP01004245.1 coordinate 13,828, forward strand.
ATTTGCTTCTCCTTTAACAGAGATTGGTTTCGAGGCAATTCCTATAGCTTCAAGTGGTACCTCAAACATACCTAAGTATCAACAAGATTTGTTCGTCTTGCTTCAGACAAAGGTTTTGAACTATACTCGTCCTCATGTTTCAAGTGCCCTTACCACAAAGAAAATCCTCATTTGCACACATTTGGGAAAATTTGATTGGAGGACATTTTCAAAGTATAGTCACACTCAAAAAATATCCAACGAATACAATTGTGATGCCATATGCTTGGCCTTCATGTAAGTCTCCACTAATTTGAGAACATTTGAAATGAGATCATGTAGGGCTTGTAATCGGCTTGTAATGTAGGCTCAGGGATGGGTTGTATATTCATTTGGGACGAAAGTGACTTAATTCCTCCTTGAGCGTTGCACTGGATCTGTGCTTTTGTTGCGCTTTTGGTCCTTGAACTTCTTCGTTATTCCTTTCTTTTGTTTTGACTTCTTTTGAATCTTTACTTATCGGAGTCTTCTCTCCCTTTTTCTGATGTCTTTTTTTTTCAACTTCTCCATTATTGTTGAAGTGTTTTTATTAGTTGTTTCTCCTTGTCTTGACCTTGTAGAGAGTTTTTGACTCTTTTTTTAAGTCATTTTGTATCCTTGACTTTCAGGGACTTTGCATCTTTTGGCTTTGACAACTTCAAACTTGAGTCTTCTTATATATTTTACACGTCTTTAGTGCGCTCAAGGAAGTCGGGCCAAGAGAGGGATAGTGCATGTAAGAACTCAAAAGGGTATTGGATAAGATGTGGTTGTCCAAAGAAGTGGCTTCAGGCTCAAAGGGGGATACTAGGGATTAATGTTATTTGGTAGGCATTAAAAGGCACAAACGGGTCAAAGAATGCCTACGATCCTTTCCCAAATTAAATATTACTAAGAATTTTACCACAATAAATATTTAAGCGAAGTTCTAAATCAACAGTGCAATGCAATTGAATTTAATCTAAAATCTCATCACACAATGCACATGAAATAATGATGCTGATTTTATTCTTATCTTGAATGCATGGAAGAGAATATTTTCAAGCGTCACAAAGATATGAATAAGAGTTATCAAAAGAATCTATAATTCACTACAAAGTCAACAATCTCAATTATATCAACTATTTTGTGCATTTTTAACTGTGTTGGCACCAACCAAGTCAAAGATGTGATTCTTAAAAACAATAATTTTTTTGATTATTTGAAAAATGAAGACCGAACCCAAAAGGGCTGCCTACGTATCTCACCACAAGGAATGAGAATCAGGTGTGCGTAGTTTATGCAGATATAACATAAAATGTATCGTCTTTGAAAAAATGTCAAATATATGCACAAAAATAATGCAAAGAAAATGAATGAAAACATGATAGTCATGAAAAGAAAAATGGGGGAGTGTCACAACTCAATCAAAATCTCTCATGATTTGTCTGTTTGACGCTTCATGGAGTTCAATATCAAATATTGCTTTCTCTGCTATTCTGGTAGAATTTTTGAGGACCTTCCTCAAAAATTCTGTCCCAATTTCGATTTCAACAACTCTGTGTGTTCAATCTTGTAGAAAACACTATCTTCTATAGAATTTTTGAGACCTTCTCAAAATTCTGCCCCAATTTCCATTGAAAATAATTGGAAAGCTTACGAAGAATATGACCGAGCCAGTGTGGCACCTACGTATCCCGTTGATCCAGAAATCAGGTCAAACGTAGTTCCAACATTTGGAATGAATAATCATATTTACAATAAAATATGTACACAAAAATTAAATAAGTATGGACAAAATAAATTAGGTAGCATTTCACACATAACAATACATAACGCGACCTAGCATACATGTGACATTTTAAGCCAAAGGTGAGCCTAACGATTGAAAAATGTGTATGTCATTTGTGAAACGCTCCATTGCCCCCAAAAAATATATTTATACAAATCCGAGAGACAATAGTTCGTAAAACTTGACATACGCATCTTTCAATTTAAAATAAATGATTGAATGATTGTACTTTTAAGCCGTGAGCCTATTTGGACACAAGGTGGTCTCACTAATGGACCCAACACCACTTGAGTATCGAGTCAACTTAGGTCAATGCTTAATTGAAGGATTTGTCTCCGCTCTACGCTAGGTAGACTAGAGTTGGTTTAGTGAAAATAATCGGGAACCCGGGCGAATAACCGCGGGCTAAAACAACAAGTGACCGTTAACCGACCGCGGGTCAACTACTTCACCTGTCTATTTTGAGAAAGTGTGTTTTTAGTGAAGGACGATTGCAAATACTTGCATAATCACCCTTTTTGTCTAATGCAAACTAATGCTTTGTCAGGGAGTCAAAAGATGCCATGAAAATGCAACAATAATAATATGAATAAACAAATAATGAATGAATAATTAAGTAAAGTAAAGAATATATAATTTACAAAAAACCAACAAAATATACAAGGTGCAAATAAAGAATTAATTAAATAATAGCAAAAAATTATAAAAAGGTAAAAACTCCTCAATTGAAAAAATAAATCCATAATGGTTAAAACCTTTTAATCCCCAATAGAGTCGTCATTCTGTTATATCCGATAGGACACAACTTCGAGACTCACAAAAAATAATTAATTAATTAAAAAATAATTTAAGAGAAGAGAAAGAGAGTCGCCACCTAATTTTAGGATAATTAGGAAACCTTATTAATAATTGAACAAATTTAGTCTACGAAATCAGTTAGATTCTAGGTAAGGGTTCAAGTTATTCCGAAGGGAAGGGGTTATGCATCCTTCAGAATCCACAACGGTGGTTCTCGGCTAAACTCATTTTTTCAATTCAGGAGGAGATAAAATAAATGTCCCGATTCTTCAGAGTTAGAGAAAAAGACTCTCCAAAACTCGAAGAATATAAGGAAAAGTTTTTACGAAATGGCCTAATATTTGCCTATCGTTAGTTAAAAATGAACAAAATATAATAAAGAATATTACAATATCTTTAAATTTTAATTCGAGTATCTTCTTCGGAAAGCAACTCCGACTACCTGTACACACACTTAGTAAAAGTGTTAGTAATGAATGAATATTTATCAAAATGAATTAATAAAATAAGATAAAAAAATAAAACTCATCTTATATACAATAGAGGCCTTGGAAATCGACGATAATTTCTTCATCGGCCGTGTATATTGATATTCGATATGAAATAATCGAATTCAAAAAACATCTGTCTTTTAATATGAGGAGGCCTCAAAAATTCGACGGAGAGATTCTTTCATTGGTCATGTAAATTTATTAACATCAATTAGTCATCCAATGAAAAAAAAATAGCACAAATTAAATTTAAAATCAAAATGCTACTTTACTATCAAAGAAAAACTTAGTAGCAGTGAATAAAAAACTAATAAAAAGTAAAACAATTAGGTGCTTGGATAGTATATAATTAAAGAAAAACATGAGTCACTGGAAAAAAACTAACAAAGATATTCACCAAGTGCACAGAATCAAAACATTAACATAGAGGTAAACATAGAGACAACAGAATAAAATGGAGCAAAAACGATAATGAAAATACCGGAATCAACACAAAATAGCAGTAGAGTTAAAGACAATGAAAAGGCAGAGAACAAACTAACAATAATCAACCATTGATGTTCATTGGAGCTCCAAACTTCGGCAAACTATGGAGGAAGTAGAACAAGGGAGAAAGCATCAGAGTTTCGAACTCTTCCGGCTAGATTTGAATGTTTACCCACTGTTAATGGGTGATTCTGTTGATGTTGTGGGTCTGTTGAAGCTGCTGGATGGCATGGGGTTGAAGTAGTTACGAGGTTTGGTGGTGTGGTAGTGATGTTGTGGTTGTGACGGGTGGTTGTTGTTTCTCCGGAGCGACGAAGAGAAGAAGGAGGCGGGAGTGGTTCTTGCCGAAGAAGATGAAGTGAAAGAATGGGGTTTTGTGGTGGTGATGGAGGAAAATGAAGGGAAAAGGAGAGAGGTCGTGGTGTTTAGTGTTTCGTCGGAGCAGCCATTAATGGTAGAACTCAAGAGAAAAGGATGGAGGCAGTGACCAGTGGTGTTGTGGTTGTTGCGGTGGTTTTGTGGGTCTGGTTTTTGGTTGTTGTTCGCTGGAAAAAGAAAAAAATGGGGTTGTTTGGTTGTGTGTGGGTGGAGAAGAAGGCTGGCTGGTGGCACGTCGGAGTTCCGGTGGGTGGTGGCCGGAAAAAAAAGAGGAAGAAAATGAGAATTTTTGCCTATTTTGGGAAATTTTCACCACCAAGGAATATGTAGTGTATGAGACACATTATAGAAAATATTAAAACCCTAAACCATCTAGGTGGCAAAACAAGACCATGGGTTATCAAAACCGCGTGCTCAAAACCATGGTTTACCTAAAACCATATGCTATTTAATTATCTGTGTAAAAATTATTTTCTCCACCTTTATGTATTAACAGACTGTATAAAAATTAAACAATTGATGATTCAATAAAATTAAACAATATTTATTTATGGAAAAATGATTGTAACAAAAATTAACGATAATTAAAATTAACTAAAATTAATAAAAAATTGATAAAAAATCTCAATATTTTCAAAAGTGGATAATTATCAATAAATTGTGTTAACATAAAAAAATGAGAAAATTGTGTTCTGTGCAATTTAACGAATAAAATTTTAAAAAAATATTAACTTGAAAATATCAGGCCAAAATTGGGTGTTAACACCATGAATGGAGTCACCCCTTTTTGCTCAAACTCTTTCCAAGTCAAGCCATAGTCTACTAGTCTTTGCCATCCAAGATAACAATCCGAAGCACATCGTCGAAAACTGGAGTTACCTGCCCCGACTGACCATCAAACAAAGAAGAACACTTTTGCTTACATCAAACTCGATAACTAAACCCATCTGAACCAACCATCTGAACCTGACTGAAGTCTGCACACCAAAGTTAGGAAATGCATATATGAATACCTTGTGTTGACAAAGAACTTCCAAACTATAGAACAAAGCCAACCCCGTTGAACCGTGCCAAGTCTGAATTAACTGGAAGCGAATGAACCAGGGCAACCTGCCCAATAGACCCAAACCAAAACCAAGACCCTGCAAGGAATGTGGCAAGCCTACCACGAAGTCTGTAACCATCACTAAGCTCCAAATTCTAAGTATTGTTGCTACTCCCAATACTTAGACGCCATTCGAATTTTAAATTGCCTTACTAATTTCACCTCCAAAGAAAGTCCACCATACTACGAATATCAAGTCAAAAACCCCGAAGGTAAAATAAAGAGGTGCCTGGGGTTCAAAGTCTCCATCTAGCTATAGAATTCCTGCATATACCCTCAACTCACCCCTTTGGCTCGAATCAACCGCTCTACTGCATCAGCACACAAACCAACCATCTCAAAGCACACAATATACCGAACTCCTAGTCCATACTGGCCGAGTCTAACCAATGCTGGAACCTCATATAAAAGACAACTCCTGAAAACCAAACTAAACAAGCATTTCAAACTCCCGGCAAACGAATAGTGACCACCAGTCTCTACGTATCATAGGAACTCAAAATAGCCTCAACCCGTACAACCTGATCACATTAAGCATACACCACTGATGAATCTCAAACTTATGCCGCTGAGTCTGCCTAACCATGGTAGAAGGAACCTTGTACTAACTAGAACACCGCTGATATCGGGAATGTCCACCCTAATTCAAAGGTTAGACAAGGACTAGGTGTCCAAGGCCAACTGTCACTCCACAACTGAAATGGGGAAACAAAGTCGTCTGAACTCATTGCCTTCCAACAAAAGGAGCTGCAACTGAAAAGGACCAACCACGAACCATCCGGAGTAGTTTTATAGTCTACGATTCTGAAACCCAACTTTAAAATTGCTAACAAAAGCCTCTGTCGAATCCATATGTTGTCAATGAACCTATAGGAACCGAAGCCAACTAGGATATGAACACACAATTTTCTCACCCAGTAGATGCTACTGAAGCTTGAACCAATCAAAGGAAAATCCACTGCAATCTGTAGATGGTCGAATCAAGTCACCAACCTATAACCCAAAGCAATCTCTCAGTCAGCTACTAGAACACACAAGCACGAACACGGAGTCATCTCCCTCCTTTTTCAACTAAACAAAACCCTTCCTTGGCATATACCAGACCTTAAAAATCCTTTCTCAAATAAGAACCTGAAGCTATTCCCTTAGCTCCCATACTTATATTGACAAAACTTAACAAGGTAGGAGAAAAATGGGTCGGATGCCCGACTCACCCAACATGCTATGAATACAACTCAACCACGAGGCTACGGTCAACACTTAGTCAAAAATGATAAAGCCAAACTCAATCACAATGCCAACATCAAGAGCTCATCCAGAGAACTACTATCGAAAGTCAATCTAACTGGAACTAGGGAAAACAACAAACCCACCCAACCAGGCAAGAAACTGAAGGAGACTATAGGAACAACCCATATACCTGCCAACCTCCTAAATCAACCAAACAAAGAGGGTCGACTCTAAGCAGCCGAGAAAACCAAACCAATCACAGCACACTAGCATATCCGACACCTCTCAACTTGAGACAAAATCTCAAACTCTAGCACAACTATCGATAACAGACCGAACCAACAAAAATACTTCTAGCAATGCTAGATAACAGCCTAGACAACAACCATCTAGGACCGCTCAAAAGGAAAGACTCAACACAAGTCTAGAGTCACAACGAAACAAGAAATAAACCCAACCAGAAATAGACTAATAAGAACTACCTATGAGCTACAACTCCGGGTAAACACCTATCAAGAATAACTCACCCCATACACTACTAAGGAATAAACTACCAAGAAAACAACACACAAACACTACATCTCAGGTAGTCACACAACTAAACGAGTAGCAGGTAGGCATATAAGAAAATAAATGACAGAAGGGAAAGAATCGCATCACGAATAGTACCATCTCAAGTCGAAGGTAACAAAAGCCTTACATGGAGCAATGATATCAGGAACCTCTACCCCAGGCCCACCAAGAGGGCCATCGGGCTGGTGGGGTCTAACTCTGGACTGAGTAGTCGAAGCTAAAGGCTCAACCATCCCTCGTCGGGGAATCTCTCTAGAAAAGTTACCAAGCTTTCCACAATCATAACAACCAGGCTGACCAAGATACGCAATCATGGGGCAATCCCTAGCAAAGTGCCCACGCGCACACACTGAAAGCAAATCCCAGTGGGTATGTACGAGCGAGGAGATCGCACTGAACCTGACCGTCCACCATGGCCTACACAACCTGAAAGCGAACCTCGAGGGATCTGACTCGTACTATGTCCGCTAAGATCAATATGTCCTGTACCACCATCCTCTGAAACCTACGGAGCAACTGAAACTGGCCTGGTAGATAAGAAGCAATAGAACCTATCTCTGGTGGCAAACCCCCTACCTTGAGTCTGAGACGTTTCTTAGCACCACCTCCGTAAGACTCACGGCACAAACCCTCGATAGCCTAAGTGTGATCCACTACCTAAAGAAAGGTAGTCCCAACTTTAACCAAGTGCTCGGTCGCCAGACGGAGACTCTGAAGTCACAGTCCTAGCAATATGCCTAACCATCTCATGAAATGAAGCCTCATACTCTAATACTGACAGACAACCTTGCTGAAAAACTTGTAGCTCAACCCTAGCTGATGCACCGCTCAAAGAACCGGGTACCAAAACACCCACCGGAGGACTCAAAGTCCTAGCCACGGTTTCCTGACTAATTGGAGTAGCTATGAATCCAATCAGAGGCTAGGCTGGTCCCACGCCCCCTATCTGATGTGGTAAATTCTCACTCTGTGGTCATGGAGTTGATGGAAGCACTGAAGCAACAGGTACAGAAGCCTCAACATTACCCGCTATTGAACTCGTCTTAGGCATCTAAGAAGGAATGAAACAACCAAAGTTCAGAGGTCAATAGAGCCAGGAACGCACGATAAGGAGCCAAGAAGATGAAATGTTTCCTAACAATGCCCTGTAGTGTCACGACCCGATTTCTCGGTCATGATGGCACCTACAACCCCCGGTAGGTGAACCAATCCCCGTAGCCCAGAACAGTTAGTAATGGGCTACTATCTAGCAAATAAGGGAACAAGACGAATAAAATAGATAACATGGATATAAATATATACATATGCGGAAACTAACCCAAACCCCAAGACCTGGTATCATAGTATAGAGCCACACTACATACATGGAGTGCAAATAAACCAAAACTATATATACAGATGTCTCTGAATGGTAATAGAGTACATGAAGCAAAAGATAAACTAAAGCTAAGCTCCGATCGCCAAGAGCTCACCCTCAGCCTGAAGTAGTCTTCAACAGATCTCCAAGCACGAGTCACAACGGTCTAACGGCGATGGCCCACGCCAGGATCTGCACCCAAAAGATGCAGGGGGTAGGGGTGAGCACCAAATGCGAAGCATAAGGTACCCAGTAGGTATCATAGGCCGACTGGGCACATATAAGATAAAAGAGTAGTAAAAGACAGAATAGAAGCAATCAGTCACAGAAATCAACGAAAGGTACACAGGAACTAGCCCAGAGGGAAATCAACAGAACCACATGTGAGGCTAGTAAGCAGAATATACACACCATAGGCACAGGTGAAAGTAAGAAACAATGCACCTGGGGTCCTTGCAACAACAGTGTATACAAAATAAGTTTACGAAATGGACGGTATACCGGTAACCTCAAGTGTAAGAAGAAGAGAGGAAGAGTAATAATAGGCATGCTCAGAGACACGAATCAAACTCAACTTATCATACCAATCTCACACCCAGCAACTAGTAGTCTAGCAGTAACCTATTTCATAATTAATCGTAACAGGGAATAATTCTACAAGTAAATAGAAAGAGTCTACCTACAGTCCCTCGGCCGCCCATACAACCGAGGAACACAAACAAGTGAAAACAAACCCTCCGGCATCCCATACTACCGAAGCGTACAATCAGCAAACAACAAACAAGGGTGGACCTCAAACCATGAATGATATGATGCATGAAGATCTCAAGTGCCATGGTATCTCTGTATGTACCTCCTCCGGCGCCGATCCGGCCCAGCAGGTAGGTTCCCATGGAAAGGACTCTGCCCGTTACCTTCTACTCACCGTATACGCTCCTCCGGCACACGCAGCCCGTAGCCCCTGGCCCGGATTGCAAGGTCCATGGAGGTCCCAGACCCCATACTAAAACTCAGTATCAGAATATGTATCAAGATAGAGACCCAGTCTCGATATCAAGATAGAGACCCAGTCTCGAATATGCATGCCCAGACCCTGTCCAGGACTAAAATAGTAGGAAATATCTCAAAAACCCCTCCAAGGGTGCCCGGCGTAGCCGGGTCTAAACAGTAAAAAGTCATCTCAGGTGCTCGGTCCAACCGAGGCTAAAATCATCTCAAGTAACAAGAAAACTCAACTAGCACCCCGGCCCTGCCGAGTCGTAGCGATAATCGTAAAACTGATGATTTTAAACATAATTTACTTTGCTTTGCCCAAAAATCTCCACAAGTGAAATCAACCATTTCCAAATCATTTCCATCAAAAACGGACCCCCGGGCCATGCAAGGTTTAGAAAACAGTGCCAGTAGGCCCGAAGCCAAAACCACAGTAAAACATGGATAAAACCTCTTTATATGCATGGAAATGGTATGATCACACACAATAGTTGCCCCGCAGCTCACAATCAACCTATCGACCCTGCACAGGCCCACAGCTACTCAGCAAGCATAACCAGCCTAGAAGGATAATTCTATGCCCGGGACTCGCGGACATTCCCAAAATCCCACCTTCTATGTTCCAGAATCAACACGGCCTCACAGGACCATAAGGGTAAATAAAATATATCCGCAAATACTACAAGCAACGGAGGAATAAAAATAGGCGGACATCAATAAAGCGGTCAAGGTCTGTGGTACCAACCTAATAAACCAACCCAATGATGCCCAATTATACAATTTTATTCTATATATGCGGAGTCTAGGGAAAATAAACCGTAACCTACCTGTCGTCCGACGATAAGCTGCTAGAACAACGATGTCCAAGCTCGAATCACTCCGAGAAAATCCAAAACTAAATCAAACTCGAATTCGGGCTTTTGAATAATTTAACGTAGATAATTGATTTTCTTTCGATGACCGAATATTGCATCAAAATAATTTTCCCTCAGCAACACTCGTTAGCGCACATAGAATCAATCATGCACACAATATGATGAGTGAAAGTTTATGTTGAAGAACGTGATCAGTATGTTGACAGCAAATTACATTTGCAAATTGTTCAATTGCTTAAATGAGTAGGCAGCATGCTTGTTGAAATTAATTAAAGTGGGTGGGACATTTGGCATGGCAGGCCACGTATGGACTATGGTGTCCACTCCCTCCACTTCCACGTGGAGGTAGAGGTGGCACCAAGATAATTTTTATCCCGTTAAATAAATATTCGGGTATTGTATAAATTCG